>JAMLFY010000012.1:15816839-15886588 GCA_030441495.1 Dalbergia oliveri
TATTCCATTTGTTTACAAGGCTATCATGCAATACAAGAATGGCAAAGAAGGGCCTCTTGGTTCATGGCTTTGTGAGTCACCTTCATACTCATACATGAAACTTCCCGGCGACTCAGGCCGGTTTCAAACCTCTGCTTCTTCTCTGCTTTCCTCTGATTGTGAGTTCTCTGCTTCTTCACCATCTTCCAAGCCTTCTACTACTTCTTCAAGCCAAATCAAAGTTTCTTCAGGTGCTCAATCTCCACGTCGCCTCTCGAATTCCCACATAGTTTCAACTTGAAAAATGCATCCTTTGCATAAAATGTGATTGTGAAGTGTTACAGGCTTGCCTTTCCAAAGTGGTTCAAGTTTGGCTCTTTAGTTTGAAGTTGCAACTTGCAAGCGTGTGGAGAAGATTCCTGCGCTTGGTTAGTAGTATTGTGCAAAATTGTAAATATTGGTTCTCATGCTTTAAGAAAATGTCTATGTTTTATGACCAAAGGGTCATATAAACTGTGTGTTATTCTAAAAAAAATTGTAAGTGAGATGTTTGGGTTCCTTGGCCTAAAGGGGCTATGGAAACTAGAATTTGTGGAATAACTAGACTGCAATTGTTTGTTTTATTTGATGTTCTGATTTTTATTCCCCTTATAAAGGAAGCATGCTTCTTGTACTTTTATTGGCATTCCAAGTCTAGTTCTTGAGTAATTGCTCATTAAAAAGAAGTAGAAATAAGTATAAGTTTCTCTGGCAGGTAATTATTTTTCTTTCATCAATAAAGGTATAGGTTAAAAGGAAGGTTTGCTTTAAGGTCAAATTATATTTTCAAACTCATTGAATGCTTATAAATATATATAAATCACACACTAATAATAAAAAGTTTAATAACCGAATCCAAAACAGAACTATATATAAATAGAAAGCTAATCGGATGACAATCCCATTTCAAGCAAAGAGTTTGAGGAAATGAAACTATCATTGAAGACTATAATAAGCAAAATACTATTTTGTGACTATATGGATCGTTATCATGCAACACGAGTATCATAATAAAGATAATGTTTCAACTTATTTATATATCTTGTTTGGTGGATGATGGCGTGTAAAAACGGAAACTGTCATTAGAAGTAGGCTCACTTGCGCCAGGTATGCTTACATTGTAGTTTCTACATGTAAAACCTAACCCAACTTGTGCCAAGTATGCTTGCTTACATATAAGTTTCAACCTGTAAACCTAATCCAACTTGATATTTTTCATTGTGCTGAATATCATCGTGTTTTAAGTGGTTTGTTTTAGGATATGTTTGTGAATTCGGATTTTGAGAAAAAAGGAGAAGAGGAACTTTAGTGTAAAATTATATTACAAGTCCTTTTTCCCTTCATCCCTCTCAAAACCTTAACTGGCAACATACCATTATGCATTTTGTAGGAGGACAGGGATAAAAATATAAGGACAATGAAAATAGTAGAGATAGAGATATAAATAATAAATATGTATAAGGTATTATTTGAAGAAAAAATATTAAATTTTTGTTTCTATATCATGTCTCTATCATAATATTTTAGATGTCCAGAAATTTTATTTTTCTAGATAATAGAAAATTTTTTTATCTTATATTTTTGTCTACTACCAAATAAGTTGGTGTCTCTTGTGTTTCTTTAATTCTGTCCGTATCACACTAACCAAACGCTACCTACGTCTGGAATCTATTTATACCAAGAATCTCGAACTTTCATTGGCATGATTTTTATTGTTAATGGCTCAAACTTTCATAGCCTATAAATAAATCAAGTTTTTTTTTTTTGGTATCTTATATATGGATTACTTGATCTTATATATTTTGTGTTTTGAGATTATAACAGTGAATCACTGAAACTCCATTTTCCGTGACGTATTCCTTCACAGAAATTCAAAACGTGTAGTTTTATTACTTTTTGTTTGCGAGCCGGAGACGTATACATGTAATTGGGCCCAACAGATCTGGCTTGGTCGAATTTGGTCAAGTTTAAAGGTGTATTTACGAGTTTAGCTTGGAGGAGAAATGGAGGGAATGAACACATTTTTGAAGGTTTTGTCCATTCTTGAGTTTTACCTTCTATTAATATCTCAAAACCCTTCATTTAATCTCATTTATAAGTTTCCTCCAATTGAAGAGTTTTAAATAAAATTATAATGTAATGTACTATTTTATTTCTATAAAATTTTATAAGGATATTTTTACCCCTCATTTTAACGAAGAGTCTAGATTAATATAAAGATATTTTATATATAAAAAAAATTAAAATATGTGAAAGTGAAAAATTGAGGGAAAACATCTTAAAAGTGAGCGATTTTCTCCTCTTGGATGGAAGTGCTGCAAGATAACATTACTAGAATTTTACAGCCTTATCAAATGTGGAAAACAAAGTTTTACTTTAAGGCAGCTGGGGAGAAAAAATGATGTGAAAATTTTCATAAATACTTCATAACATAAAATTACACTTGAAATTAATCTATAAAAATTTCTACCCTATTTTCAGCCCTAAACCAAACACACCATATAATTAGTAGCCAAATATTTTTAGTGAGTGACATACAAGAAGCGTACACCATATCCATTCACCATTTGAACCAAAATGAACATAAGTTTTACTAGCATATGTACAGATATCATAGTTCATAGGTGCCAGATTATACAATAGATTCTTTAGCATTAGAAATAGCACGCAGTGGCAGACACTTGATTGGCTAGCCGCAAAACAAGTATATGCAAACAACTACTAAAATTAAAATAAAATAATACTATATTTAATCCATAAGCATTTTAAATTATAGATAACACTCCAGCAGCTCTCTACGTTTTACAGGCTACTAAATTGATGTAAATCGCATGCATGCAGCTCAAGTATGGCATGTTTGCTACAGTACAGAAGAAAGATAAACAAAATCATATCCAAAGCTTAGTAAACCAGTATCTATATCTAAGCTGAAAGGTGCTGCCAGATTGAACAAAAAAAAAGAAGAAAAATCAATCAGCATTAAAAGGGAACATTAATAAGGGAAAAAAAATTTTGCCCACATGTCATGGCGAGGACTGAAGCAACATTTACAAGAACTATCAAAGATGCTGGGGATGTGTATGGCGGTCATGTGTCTAGCGAGCAGACCGAGCCAAGCTAGACCGAAGCTGAGATCCAAAACATCACATGTGATGACATTGCTGTGAGAAACCAGGTGATAAAAGCCATGGCTACAGAAACCTGGTATCTGTGGCAAGGGATACTCTTACGCGTCCTGCAGAAATCCAGGTCTCTCGCATATAAAACTACGATTCCGGCTGATGAGCAGGCGGCTGCCAGTGACAAAGTAGCTGTTACCTGCATTTCATAAATCACCATTATCTTACCTGGTAATCACTTCAATTTTTATTAGATTATCAGCAATATAGTGCCATATGAGAAAAAGGAAAATGACAAAGGTTTGATTCCAATCCCATCATTATAAGATACAAGTTGGAAATCGGAAGTACAGATTTATCAGCACTGCACCAGTCTTAAGTTTCACCAAGCATGGTTAACAAAATACCAAACAGGGAAGTACTAAAGCACCGACATGTCATTTCAGTGCCATGTCCACGTGTCCCTAATGGACCTCATAAGATATACTAACAGCACATTGATATATGTTTTATTTTATTTTTATTTTTTTCACCTACATAAACAAGACCATTTGCAAACACAAATTTTGCACCTGTTTTAAACTTTTAAGCAACTTAAAATAATCAAAAATCCTTTTCCCACTAAATCAGCGAAGCAATTTTTAGAAATGAACAAAGAAAATAAGACATGGATGAAACTTATATACATTGACATTATGAATTATGAATAATAATTGATGTGCTTGTCAAACTGCATTTTCATTTTTTATGCATTATGCTAATTTTTTTTTATATTTTGAAATTTATAGATGTTATAATAAAATAAACTAATGAAGGTTACAAATACAAAATGTTATTTATAGAGAGTTATAAACACAAAAAAATAAAAATAAAACATAAAAAAAAGGTATACCACAAAAAAGGGAGGGATAAAAAGACCAAGGATCTAAAACTGCAGGAGTTATTGTGCAGTTGTAACTGCTACTGCTAGTGTTAATGGGTTAGTGGGATGTGCATTAATGGTAATTTCAACTCTAAATTGACTTGTTTTTCTTTCCTTTTATTTCAGTTTAATGCCATGATAATCTTATTTTGGGAAGATGACACTCAGATAATAAACTCCCTATCCCATTATATCACTAATGATGATGTCATTTTGGGATGATGAAATTTGGATACTAAACTCCTTATTTCTCATTATATAATACATATATGACATCTCTGTTTTACAATTTTTAAAATTTGGTGTGTCCCATGTCCATGTCCGTATCTACACTAAATAGACATTATTAAATTGATGTTAAAGTAGCATGTAGTGTTTTTTCTAACTCTTTGCCTTTACCAATGAATGATGCTTATACACAAAATATAAAGTCTTAGTTTACAAAGAATACAGATCATCAGTTCATTAGATATTGTCCAAAGATAAGAACTCTCACAAAATTTAAGCATAGACAATCTGATCCAGCTGTAATTACCTTAAGGGTATGTTTGGTTGAGAGGTAAAAATGAGATTAAATATTCCGTGATTGAGTTTTATGTATAATTTTACACATGGAGCCAAATCATGGAAAATTTACCCCCATTTTTACCCTCCAACCAAAAATACCCTAAAAGTTAAAACATTGAAGTTCAGAAAGAAATTCTGTGACTATTTCAAGTAATCAGTAATTCCCAACCATATATTTGCACCAATTGAATCCATGTGCAAAAATACATCTGATTATGTTTATGCGTATTTTTCTCCTTTCATTTTCTTTTGATAAACTTGAAAATAAGAAAGAGACATCGGAAGTAGCCTGAATATATTTTTCAGGAAAAAGAGAGTGCTTGATTATTACCCAATCACCAACAACAAACAGGCTGACAAGAATTGGATTTCGTAGGTCTCTTTTTCTCCTCAAGGCATAGATATCAAGACATGCAAGTCCAAAGCTCCAGAGCACTTGAAGTCCCATTGATGCAATTAAATAGCTGAAAGTTCAGGAAAGTACCAGAGTTATTTTCACAAGAAAACATTACATTCAACTTTAAGCCAAAAAAAAAGAAGAAGATAAGTTGTAAACATTTATGCATATTTTAACCATTAAACAAAGTTATCTGAGAATCCAATGCACTGAACAAATGACAAAAGCACAGACAAAGATTTCCCATGGCTGACACACAAATAAAAGCATTACCGTCTTACATGACAAAGAATCTCACATGGTAAATTTACCCGAAATAATGCTGGCAGGAACAAGCAACAGATTCCCACAACTTGTATTAGCCTAGAAGATCTCTTGAATCCCAAGGACAGAGTATTGCACTCATATTTATTGCTCAATCCAAAGATTATCAATCAAAAATGTGAAACATAGATATATACCAGAAGAATATACAAAAACCGTTACCATTAGGATTTGGAAGAAATAGATGCAACCAATTTATAGTGCAAATTGGCAAAAGGTGACATTCCGTCTTGTTTTAAACCATGTCTCCAGGCAAGACATTTCAGTCTTGTTTTAAACCATGTCTCCAGGCAAGACATTTCAATCTAAAGGTCGTCAGTGACTACAAATTGTTATAACTAATCACTAAAAATGATACTAACTACTAAGAATGCATTTCCTTTATGCATTCTGACGGCAGCTCAATTGATTGATTCTGAGCACCAGTGTGTAATATACTTCTCTCACTTTCATGCACGACAGACACACATTGTTAAGAAAGGCACCACCAAATCCTCACATCGCAATACATGACAAAACGTGTGCGAAAGTTTCTCAATTACAAAGGAGTAGAAAACAGAATAAGTACGCATTAAGTTCCACATAACACCAAAGGAGCTGTTGTACACGTGAATTAGTCATGTTCAATAATGAGGTGTTTTGGCAGTTCCCAAAAAGCCGGCACTTAACAAGGTCATGACATTTACAACATCAAGGGAAGAATATGCAAATGGTAATTTTATCCAATAACTCCAGTCCCCACACAAAGTATCTGCTTGGCTAAGATGAAAAGTGGAAAATTTGGAATGAAAATCATCACTTTCTTACTTGGTCCAACAAATATATACATATTAAATAAATGTAACTCATTTTCACTAATAAAAATCAGTTAGGCTGTTTCCTATAAAATTGTGGGTAAAATAAATGCAGAGATCAGCTTTAAATGCAGTCTTTAACAGATTTTGAATTTTTAACACCCATTTCTTAATAGGAAACCAAACTAACCCTTCAGTTGAAAACCATCACTCTCCTTGATCGGGTCTGATGTGAAGATACTAAGGGCATGTTTGGATGGAAGACTGTGGGGAGTTAAAAGGTAGGCAAAAATTAACATATCATCTTCATTTCAAGTAACTCTCCCCATTTGGGAATTTTATCCAAAAAAAGAGATCATTATTCACCAACGTAACTCCCCAATAATCCCTTACTCATTTTCACAAAACATATCACACCCTCTAAATTTAGAAATGATAATTCTCCCGTCCCTTCCAAAAAAGAGAAAAAAAAACTCCATCCAAACACGCCCTAAATCCTAATTAAATCACATGCACACATACATAAATACATACATACAAACTACAAGCCCAAAAGCTAGTCACTTTAAGGCAAAAAAAAAACCAATGATCTAGTAGAACTTTAACAGAAAACCTTAATTGCATCAAAATTCATTAAAATTAACCAAAAAAAAATAAAAAAAGAATATAGGAATACCAGAAAGCAGTGTAGTTAGAGAAGCCAAGGGCAGTGACCATAAGGCCAATTGAAGCAGAACCAAAGGCACATTGCCCTAACCTCAACAAGAACCCGCTCCTCGTACCTGGCCCACCTAACAACCTCTTCATCATCCCTTTTCTTCTTCTTCTTCTTCTATTTTCAATGGAAAAAAGAACAAAAAGGAAAATAAAAATAAATAAATAAAAGCCCTAGATTTCAGAACCGTTCCATTGATGGGGATTCTTCTCTGTTCCTCTCTCTCTTTATATGCATTGGGGGATCTGATTGTAGGTGTGAAGTTTAGAGAGAGAGAGAGAGAGAGAGAGAGGATTTGGGAGAAGGGAAGAAGAGTGTGTGTGTGTGTAAAAGCTGCAGAGAGAGGGAGTGGAATGATGGAAATGGTTGTGCTGTGTTGTGCTAAGGTGAGTGCTTTGGTTACTGTTGCACACAAAAAGTGTTATCTTCCCCTTGCAACTAGGACGAGCTGTTTACAGCAGTTTCCTTGCTTTTTATTTTTAGACAAATGGCAATTGTATCAATAAATTGTAGAATATCATATCGACTCACATTCTATTTATTATTAAATAGGATATGTTATACTTAAATAAATTCATTTTCTATCTAATAGTAGATGAAATATTATTTTATTATATCAGACGTTCATAAATATAAATAACACAACTCTTACTTTTAGGTTATTTTTAGATTCACTTTGCTTTTTAAACACCCATGAATCACTAATTACTGTATTTGCATACATGTTCCATCAAATGATCCAAATATGATTATATCTCACTTTCTCACTTTACAACTTTTTTATTTTTTTATTTACAAATGTTTAGGTTAAGAGAAAAGTCTCATCAATCTAGTATTATGGTATATCTCTAAGCTCATTAAGTATTAATAGAAATATTTGTAAATCATCCACCAACCGAGAAACCTAAGAATTGAGCTCAACTCAGGGCAATATATGGGCAGAAAGTCAACCATTTGAGCTAACTCTTAGTAGAACACAAATATGAATTTAATTTATAAGTATCGATAGTATATAACAATTTGATATTTATAATTGTGATTTATTAGATTTGCATCATGTATTTTTGTTTTTCATTTGAATTTTTTTGTTTTGGTAATGTTATAATATATTATGGATTCTTCCAGTTTAAGAGTTTTTTTAATTTTCCTCTTTCTTTTTTCTTATTTTATTTTTTATTTCTTTTTTATAAACCCATGGATATTTGCAACGATTTAGGGTGCACTTATTTCACATTAAAAAAATTATTATAACTTTAAATTATATATGTAACTGAAAAAGTTACAAATTATTTTTTTTTCATAAACTACTCTTTCTAAAATAAAACTAAAAACTTTTTCAAGATTATGATTATTTTTTAAAAAAATTATCTATATATATAAACTAATTTTTTAATAAAAGTAATTTTCATCCAAAATAATCACATCCAAATGCACTCTCAAATTCTTGAAAAAAATGGAAAATTGAGATGCTTAATAAAATAAGAACAAACAAAATTACATTCTAAACTAGAATGGAGGGCAGGGCATCTCCCTCCGCATAAATATTTGTTGCCATCTCTCAGTGATTTTCTTAGTGAAATTGTTGGGCCTTGTTTTCCTTGGATTGGATTTGTTTTATTAAAGTTCATTTAAAAAAATTGAACCCTTTTGTGTGTTGTAGCACGGAGTAGGTTTGGTTTTATGTTATATATATAAGGTTGGTTTTTCGTGCATGTTTATGTGCGCACAACAGGCAAAAAAAATTGAGTGTGTGCCATTTTTTGTGAGAGTGTGTTTTATTTGAGTGAAGTTTTGTTAGGTGAAGAAATTATTTTGTGAGATTAGGTGTATTAGGGTTTTGGATTTGTGAGAGTATTTTCACGGAAAATTAGTGGATTGATTTGTGGAGTTATGGATGTAGGCATTTTTGGCCTAACCACGTTAAAATTCTTGTGCTCCTTTTTGCTCTATTTATTTGTTTGGTTTGTGTAGATTTGGGATTTTTTCTACAGCTTATATCAAAGCGGGTTCTGACTCGCTTCTGGTTTTTTATGACAATGATGCAAAGTTCAATAAGCAAATTTGAGGTGGAGCCTTTTGATAGAAAAAATAATTTTAGTCTATAAGAGTAATATTAAAGATATTCTAGTGTAGCAGGCTGCTAAAACTTTGAATGGAAAGGAGAAAAAGCCTAAAAGATGTCAGAATAGAATGGGAAGAGATAGAGATAAAATATGCCAGGACAATTCACTTGTGTCTAGCACCTTAGGTAAAATACAATGTTTTGAATGAAACTTCTATTATTGATTTGTGAAAGAAGTTAGAAAATATACATATGTCAAAGTCTCTCACAAATCGTTTTTTTTAAAGAAGGAATTATATCAGTTTGAAGATGGATGTTGGTATCATTAGAAATAATGTGAATCATTTTACAAAATTGATTACATAGTTATTTAGTATTGGTGTGAAAATTGATGATGAAGATAAGACAATGTTGTTATTATCATATTTTCCAAATAATTATGATAGTTTAATCAAAACATTGCTAGTTGAAAAAGATACTTTGAAAGTTGATGATGTAATTATTGTGTTATTGAAGAATGAAAAATTGAAAAGATCAAATGATCAATCAAAAGAAAGTGTCTTTATTGCTAGAACTAACCGTGGTAGAAGCATGTCTTGTGACGAAAATTTTGGCAAGGATAACTCAAAATCTTTGGTGTCAAGATTGAACTATAAAGACAAACAATGTTATTATTGTCATGAGATGGGCCATACGTACTAAACTTTATTGCAGGAAATTGAAAGCGAATATGGAAGAATTTGAAAGGAGTAAAGGAAAAGGAAAAGAGAAGTTTGAAGATGCTACTGGAGCTGAGGAAGTATACTCAAATTATGAAACTGAAGTGTTGATGGTTGAAGAAGAGAAAAATGTTAATAGTGATTGTTGACTTTTAGATTCTAATTACTCTAATCATGTTTGTTGTAACAAGGAATGGTTTGACACTTATGATGCTTACAGTGATGGGGTTATTTGTCATGACCGCCTAAAAAACATGATCGGCACATGAGGATTTGGATCTAGGAAGCCTTGATAACTTGATTGTCTAATATGCATAAATAAATCAAATATATTTAAATATCTCAATTTTAACTAAGTTTCATAATTCTGAAAATATTTCCAATTATAAATACTAAACATAAAACTGTAAAATTTATAATCTGGACAAAGCCAAACATAATTAAATAAATGACTGAAATTCTGAAAATAGTAAAAATAATATAATGTATGTCCGGATCCTGCCTAACAATTATTGGAGCACTACTACGCTGACATAACCAATAGTAAGCTTCACTCTAAAGCAAAGCTCACCAAAGAAGCTGTAGCACTACTAGGGAGGATCCTATTGTGCACTGAACCTGTAGCTGTATCTATGAGGGAGAAAAAGATAAGAGTGAGTTCATCAAAACTTGTGGTAGCCTCCACTCACAACCCACATGGGACAACAACAAAATACATAACATATACATATAATTGATGTAAAACATTTTATATACAATTACATATAGCTGTCCTGAAAACAATAACTTAACTTAATCCATGACAATAATTAGTAGAGAAACAAGCGATATTCTGGACATAAATAACTAAGCTGTAAGTGAATCTGAGCCAAAAGCTAATTTGATGGGCACCTAACTAGGTCTCATAAATGGACACCACACTGGATTCTTTATGGAGGTGAGCTAGTCCTCTAGCGGACCACTTGGTACCAAGGTTAATGATCAATCCTGGAGCCATTAACTCGTTGATCTATTTATCACTATTTATTGGCAAAATACTAATAGCAACAAAATTCACTATTCAAATAAAATTGGGATTCATGAAATTTTTCTAGCTAATAAAATAAATCTAAATCATACATACAACGATTATGGTCCCATGAGTTTTTTAAAATAATAATTTGTCATGATAACTACAAAACAATCATTTTCTAAAATTTCTATAATCCATAAGACATATTTTTTGGCATAAATCATTCTAAAATTTCATAAAAAATTTATATATTATGGGAAAAATGATAATAATGACCAAAAGTATGGTCATGAGCTGAAATCCACTCATCGTTAGTAGCCAGGAGTGTGCTTCCACTAACAACTTGACTTTGAGGAGCTAGAATGACACTAGTAATTGCCAAACAACACAATGAAAATATAAACAATTTGACTTTATTACCCAAACTGAGTTTGGATGATACGAGCAAGAATATTAAGAGAAGTCATGACTAACAGGATCCAAACTCAGGTTATATAAAAAGAGGAAGGAACTGACTAAATTCTATGAAGGTCACTTATCGAAAGATATTAAACGGAAAAAATTGAGAGAAATTATGTTTTTGGCTTTAGAGAACATTCCTTCGGCGGTTAGGGTTCTTAGAAAAATATTTGAAAATATTATGATGTGCCTAAAATATACTAAGAGTATAAAACAGTCAAACTGCAAAAAAAGAAAAAAAAAAACTTAGGTTTCTTCTTCATTTCTACTTCTATATATAGGCATATACATATAATAACTAACCCATGCTACACCAGTTTTCCTATAATAATAATAATAATGTATAATAATAACATATGCAATGCCGTGTGCCTCATGCAACACGAGTTGCATTTATAATAATAATAATAATAACAATAATAATATAATACTAATGATAATAATTCATATAACACTAGATTTCGTATTTAGGATATCACATACTATATAAAATAACATAACTTATATCATTACTTTTGAAATAATAATAATATCAACATGCTACACGTTTTCTCTTATAATATTATTAGAACGTTCCATGCATACATCTCATATTATAATAAAATAATATTAAAATATCTATCAATTAATAGTTATAGTAATAATAATTTAAATACTAATAAATTTCATATTTGAGGTATTACATTATTAGATTGGCTAATGATGATTGCTCTGACATTATTGGAAAGGGCACTGTTAAAATTAAAATGCATAATGGTTGTGTGTGGACACTTGGTGATGTGAGGTACGCACCTACACTTGGAAGAAATTTGATTTCTTTGGACAAACTTGATGCTTTGGGCTATGGATATTCTGCAGAGAGAGTAATGCAAGTTAGTCGAGGTTCTTTGAAGATAATAAAGGGTAAAAAAACTAGTGATAACTTGTATAAGTTGATGGGGGTGACTATTGCAAATATCGACAATGACAGAGTATATAGGAATGTCAGAAAAACAGAGCATGTGTATATGCCAAAGAAAAATGAAACATTTGCTAGTACTTTGATAAAACATTCTGACTCTTATTGACATATAAAGTTTGTTCCAATCATAAGGCAACGTGGAGATTTATTGAGTTTTGTTTACCTTGGATTGGATTTGATTTATTAAAGTCCATTTAAAAAATTGAACCCTTTTGTATGTTGTTGCATAGAGCATGTTTGGTTTTAAGTTATATATATAAGGTTGGCTCTTCATGTGTTATTTGTGTGCGCGGGCAATAGGAAAAAGAAAATTGAGTGTGAACACTCGATTTTGTCCGACCCATTAAACAAAAATCAAAAAATTGCATATTTAGGTTTCTTATTTCATCTCTTTTGGAAAATTGAAAAAGGAATCAAAGTTTTCTGGTTGTTTTTCTTTCGAAAATTAAAACAAAAATAAAAAGAAGAGAATCCCTTTCTTTGTTTCAGTCAGACCTAGGTACGTTTTTTGGTTACAAGCCCAATTTGTTTACATTTCCCTCCATTTAAAAAATAAATAAATAAAATAAAATAAAATAAAATATACAAAAGTTAAAAAAGGAAAACAGAAGCCAGGGGGTGCGCCATGCCTCCCACTTTCTGCACCGCTGCAAATGAGGATGGGCTACCCTCTAGTTACAACTTAGTGGAATGCGTCTCCACGTCCCCGTGCTCCCCATGAGCATTCTGCCAAGTCACTACAAATGAGAATTATGGGTAAGGCTGAAGCGTGGGAACAAGCCGTGTGGGTGCTCCTGCATTTCAGAGAGCATGAAGATATTGATTAATTAACCAATGCAAGCTCAGGACAAAAGGAATTGATTAGCGGCAATAAGGGAAAGAAAAAAAATAACCAAGGAACCTGGCCTTCAGCCCCATCATTCACCATTGTTCTCATCCTTAAGCCATACATCATCTTCCTCTATCTTCACCATTACACCACCCTTTGAAAGAAACGCAAACCATGACTGGATAACCTACAAGAAAGAACCTATCTAAACTTACCCTTTATTTTCATCATTAAGCATAAAACATCATCATCAGACCTTCAACTATCAACATATAAACCCACCATTGCCAAACCACCACCATCTTCATCAAAGAATAAAATCAGGAACGCCACACACAAGCCACCATCTCCTCTCAAACATAACATTAATCCTTACAAGCCAAAACTGAAAAATATAAAAGGAAGAAGGAGAGAAAGGGAACCACAACCTTAGCCAAGAGGACCACGCGTGCCTCCGAAGCCGTCACCCGCTCCCCTTCGAACGTCAACCACCACGGGCCTCCTCCTTGAGCGCTGCAAGCCGCGAGCTCCCTGCGGAGAACGCACTAGGATCGCGAAGGCCGCGTGGTGACGCTTCCTCCCGCCAGCTGAGCGCATGCTGACGCCACCACCCGCCTCAGCTCATCACCGCCGCACGAAGCCAGCTCTCCCGCACCTTGCGCGCCGCGTGGCTCAGATCCCAATCCGGCACCCCACGGAACTCTGCGGAGAAGTCCACGCGATCTCAAAGCCCCACGCCATCAGCCTGCCCGCTTGCTCCCCATCACTGCCACGCTGCGTTTTGCCTCTATTTTGTGTGGTCCAAAAAGGTTAGAAGCAAGGAAACGCGTTTGGGATGAGGGTAGTGAGGGCAAGGGTCTTCCTTTTATTTTCATTTTTATTTTCTGGTCAAAGTCCCTATGCTCTTCCTTTTGGGGTTCAGGTAGGTTTCATTTTTTTGTCTTAAAAAAGGGGAACAATGATTTTGTTTAAGCATGTTGTGTTGGGACTTGTTTCTAGGCCAAAAAAAAAAAAAGGAGAATGGGTTTCTAAAATTAAAAAAGGGAAAAGAGTTTGTAACGTATTTTACCAACTCATTTTAAGGAGTGAGTTAGTTATCTGTTAACGTTAGTGAATTTTGTGACAAAAAACATCCCAATTTTTTTAAAAAGGAAAAAATAGTAATTAGGACCCTCGTATTTTCTAGTTTGATTATCTTACTTGTATCTTACCTTGTGCAAATTAATTGTATGTTCCTTATTGGTTTATGAATCAGCTTTTGCCGATTCGTGTTAAAATTAGTATTGAAAATAAATAAAATGATTACCTTTCCTTGTTATGAATAAATTTTTTTTAAATAAATAAATAAATAAATAATTTCTCATGCAATGACCAATAATGGTGATTGAGTAGCAAATGTTATCTTCACTGTTGTGAATTACAAGGATTTATTGAGTAGCCAAGTGCTAACTTGAATCCTATGCATGAACCCCTTTTTTAAGAAAATACCTCTTCAGAAGAAGGTTTCTTTTAAATGGTCATTAAGGGTGATGGAGTGACAAATGTTACCTTCACCATTGTTGAGCCATAAGGGTTTATTGAGTAGCCGAGTGCTAACTTAAATCCATTTGTTTGTTTTAAAAAGATGAGATAAATTTTTGTTCTTCACAAAAAGATTTCATTAATTAAAAATCAACCAACACACAAATATTTTCTACAAACTACGTGACTTTGAGTTTCTCATTGCACCAGAGGTACGTAGGAGCAGCGCCCCTGTCAAGTCAAAATTAATTTTCCTTAAATTGTTTTGTCAAATTGTAAATATGTTTTTTTTCTTTTATTCATCTATTTATTTATTTAGGAAAGGGTTATTATTTAATTTGCACAGTTAATGAAAGGTACCGAAGACGGTGTATCAGGTGCGTAAATTCTTACCCTTCCCTATACATAATCGACTCCGAACTAATCTGGTTCAAAGACCACTTTTTTTAATGAAAAGGGTTTTTCCATGTTTTCCCAATTTAAATAAACTTGGTGGCGACTTCAATTGTTACTCCCATTTTTTTAACAAATTTTTCGCCCGACGAATCCGCGACATTGAGTGTGTGCTTTTTTTGGTGAGAGAGTGTGTTTTGTTTGAGTGAGTTTTTGTTATGTAGAGAAATTATTTTTTGAGATTGGGTGTATTGGGGTCTTGGGTTTGTGAAAGATTGTTAGATTGGTGATTATATTATTCAGGAAATTAGTGGATTGATTTGTGGAGTTGTGGACGTAGGCATTGTTGGCCTAACCATATTAAATTCTTGTGCTCCTTTTTGCTCTATTTATTTATTTGGCCTTAGTGTATTTGAGATTTTTCCAACAAATATTTCTATCTTTGTTTTAGTGAGTCTTATATGTGTTTTTTTTTTTAGTCGAAGTGAGTTTTATATCTCTGCTTGTCACGACTCGCATAGAGAACGTGACCGGCACGTGAGAATTTGGATCCCTACGGAAGCCTCATGATTGGCTAATATGCATAAATAAATATATTCAAAATATTTCAAGCTTAATGAATTCCATAATTCTAAAAATATTTCTAATTATAAATACTGAACATAAAACTGTAAAATTCATAATCTAGGCTAAAACCAAACATATTAAATGACTAAAATTCTGAAAATAGTCAAAATAATATAATGCATGTTTGAGATCCTACCTACACAATTATTGGAGCACTACTATACTGACATAGCCAACAGGTAAGCTCCACTTCGAAGTGAAACTCACCAAAGAAGCTGACACTCCTGAGGAGGATCTTGTGGTGCAAGAACTTGGAGTTGTATCATAGGGGAAAAAGAGAAAGGTGAGTTCATCAAAACTTAATGAGTGAGCCTCCACTCACAACCCACATGGGACAATAACAAAATACATAATATATACATACAACTAACATAAAACATTTTATATGTATATTTACATATAACTATATTGAAAACAATAATTTAACTAAATCCATAATAATAATTAGTAGAGAAACATGAGAGATTTTGTACTTAAATAACGAGTTAAATAGTTGAACTTGAGCCAATGGCTAAACTATGGGCCTAACTAAGTTCCATAAATGGACAACACACTAGGTTCCTTACTGGGTAGTCTAGCAGGCCACTTGGTACCAAGGTTAACGATTAATCCTGCTTGACTCGTTACGTTTCTCACTATGTATTGGCTAAAAACTAATAGCAATAAAATTCACTATTCATACAAATGAGATTCATGAAATTTTCTAATTGATAAAATAAATCTAAATCATACATACAACAAGTATGGTCCCATGAGTTTTCTAAAATAATAATTTGTCATGATGACCACAAAACAATAATTTTTCTAAAATTATTATAATCCATAAGACATATTTCTTGGCATAAATCATTTTAAACTTTCATAAATAATTTATATAATATAGAAAAAATAATAATAATGACCAAAAGTATGGTTTTGAGCTTAAACCCACTCACTATTAATAGCTTGGAGTGTGTTTTCACTGCAACCTGACCTTGGAGAGCTAGAATGACACTGAGAACTGCCAAACAATATAATAAAAACATAAACAATTTAACTTTATCACCCAAACTGAGTTTGGGATGATAGGGAGGAAAAATATTGAGAGAAAACTACATTGACAGGAATCTAAGCTTATAATTTAAATAAAAAGAGAGGAACTGACTAAATTCCATAGAGAACACTTACTAGAAGATATTAATCGGAGAAATTGCGAGAAACTATGTTTTTTGGCTCTAGGGAAAATTCCTTCGGTGGCTAGGGTTCTTAGAAAATATTTAAAAATATTATGGTATGCTTAAAATATACTAGGAGTATAAGAAGGAAAAGAAAAAAAATGCAACTACAAAACAGAATGAGTACAGGCTTCATTACTTTCTTTATATATATATATATATATGCTAACTGCATGCAACATGGTTGCATAGTAATATAATAATAATAATAATAATATTACAAACGCATGCAACACAAGGTTGCATTATAATAATAATGTAATATTAACATGCTACACGTTTTCTCTTATAATATTATTCGAGTGTTTCGTGTATGCATCTCATATTATGTTAAATTGTCTACCAAATTAATAGTAATAGTAATAATAATTCTAAAACTAATAAATTCTGGATTTGGGATATCACATGTTCATATAGTTTTACAATTTCAAATGGTAAACAATACTCAGCCTGACTTTGATATGACCCATACGGATATATTTGAATGATCTGTGTATTTTGGTTTTTTTGGCATATGTATTGACTAAACTTTTTTCAGCCATGCGATTCAATTCTAAATAGTCATGTATGGTATTTGAAATTGAGCATATATATTAAAATTTGGATTAGAATTGGTCTACTTTTTATATTTAGAATAACATATGAAATTAAAATTATAATTCCACAATCTAATTCCATAAAATTGAAAAACAATTAATATAACTCTTCTCATTAAAGTCTATAAAATTCTTTTTTTTTTCTCATTTATTTTCAAACCATTATGTTACAACTCTTAAAGCCTTCTGGGTTTTATTTGCGATAAAAAGTATCGATAAAACTTATGGGTAAATTTTACCCCACAACTAGATAGCCTACATTGTTGAACCAGACTAAATGTTGAACGATAAAAAGTTAACATGAAAATAAGTTATATATGGCATAGATAAGGATGTTGTGATGGAAAAGTGGTCACATTAAACATGATAGAATTAAAAATAAGTGTATTAGAGAGAAAATTAGAGTAGTGCTTCTCATAGAAAAGATGATAGAATTTCGTTTTAGATGGTTTGGGCTGAAAACTCATTGGGAACATTGAATCGTTTAAGTAGTACCATGGGAGTGAATATTATCTCATGAGAATTAGATTTTCCTATCAACAATTCATTGGTTTAAGTTCTATTTAGATTTAGTAGTGTTCTTTTTAGATTGAAGGTAACTCTAAAATTAAAACTAAAGTTTAAACTTAATAACAGAAAATTGAACAATTGCGCAGATATAATTAAATCAAAAACAATTTTTAGTAACACTAGAGCTTTTAGATAAATCTGATTTTCCATTTTTAACAGGTAAACATGAACTCTTAAACAATTATGGTGGAAAAGAAAAGACTTGAGACTAAATGTTAATTCGTTAATTCTCAATTTCTTGGGATAATCAACTCTACTATTTCTCTCAACACCAATTAATTCTTTGAGTTAGTTTTAACCACAAAAAAAAAAGGATTAAGAGCAAATTTCAATTCACAAGGTCCACATTCCCCAAAATTTATTCCTAAATTCTAAAAATTTTGAGATTGGACCTTAAAGTTAATTCATACCCAAATCTCCCCATTTAAATATGAATCCAAGATCAAATCATGAGAAAAGAAACTCATAACTTACATTGAAATAAAGGAACAACCAGCAATTAAACAAATCCAACATCAAGGTTTAAAAAATCCACTCACAAAACACCTACATCAGATTAAAATCCCCAAGCCCTAGCTAAGAATCTAGCCACTCATATTTTTGACAAAAAGAAGATTGAGAAGGATAAAAAAAACACATTGAAACTAAGAAATTCACCACTTGTGTCATGACCCGACTTGGGAACGTGACCGGCACATGAGAAATCTTATCCTCATGTAAGCCTTATGAGTTCTGGGTCTTTCTATATGCATATTTAATTTATAAAATGTAGTTCGAAAACATAATTTCATCTTTGATATAAATCTCCAGCGCTTTGTAAATCAAATCATTATAAATACTTTCATAATAAAGCTCTAAATATATATATCTTTGATACAAAACATATGTGTTGCTCTCAATGCCAAATAAACCATAGAAATCATAATCATGAAAATACAAAACATGCAATATCTTAATGGTCCAGGACCCTTCCGCAATGTACATTGGAGCAATCTATCTCTTACAAAAATACCAAAATGCAACTTCACTCTAAGTAAAGCTCACCAACTAAAAATCTCTACTAGGGAGGAGATGGATGAGAAAAACCCACAACAGCTAGTGTATCTGTAATGGAAGAAGGGAGAGGGTAAGTTTCATCTAAAATGAGTAGTAGGTCCTACCCATAACCCGCTCATGGGACAACAACAAATATTAGAAAAATATACATATATAATCATCAATACTAGTTAATGCAATAGCTCTGAAATCATATTCATAGACTTAAATAAAATAGCTCTAAAATGATATTCTTTGGTAAATATGAACAACAATACTCTAATATAGAAACAAGAATATCTAGTTATGCACAAATCATGTGACATAACAAAATCTCTTAATTTTAGGGCACCTAACTATGTCTCATCTCTTATTTCTCTACCCTAGGAGCAACTTTGTATACTAAGGTTAACGGAATAACTGCGTTAACTCAGTCTATTTTCTATAGTTACCATATATTCTCTAAATCATAAAAATACTTATTTGCTCTAAAACTCTATCATATACTTATGCTTTACTCTGAAAATTATTATAATATTTCACAAATCTCTAAATATAATCATATTCATACTCTAACTCTTTAATAAAATCACTTTAACAATAATAGTCCCATGAGTTTTCAGAAAAACATATATTTCATGCTACGATTTAATGAAATTAGCTCTAATAATCAACATAAGGATCATAGGATCTGAACTCACTCACTTGGAGGGAGGAGGTGATGGTGTCAACACCAACAAAGCTTCAAAGAAGAGGGATGACACCAATACCTATCATTGAAGCCACAAAATTCTAGATTAAATTCTAAAAATCTCTAGAGAGCTCTATTCTAACTCTAACAATATTGCGAGAGCACTCACTTGATAACAATGAGAAAAATAACCAAACCTAATCCAATATTATGAAGGAATGGAGAGAATGGAGATATAATCTAACAACATTTACATACCTTAATGATTGGGGATGATGGATTGGAGTGAATTTGAGAAAAAGAGAGAAAAATTGATGGAGGAGGAGAGGAGGTCGATGTCATGCTTCTTCAATGAAGGAAGAAGGGATTTATAAAATGAGGGTTTCAATAAGTGAAACGACGTCGTTCTATGACCGCTATAGTGGTCTAGCTACGTCCCATGGCCCCTAGATACACTTATGATCGCTATAGCGTTCAGATTATGAAGGAATGGAGAGAATGGAGATATAATCTAACAACATTTACATACCTTAATGATTGGGATGATGGATTGGAGTGAATTTGAGAAAAAGAGAGAAAAATTGATGGAGGAGGAGAGGAGGTCGATGTTATGCTTCTTCAACTGAAGGAAGAAGGGATTTATAAAATGAGGGTTTCAATAAGTGAAACAACGTTGTTCTATGACCGCTATAGTGGTCTAGCTACGTCCCGTGGCCCCCATATACACTTATGATCGCTATAGCGGTCTACAGACCACCAAAACTCCAAAATTCGCTCACTTGTGATGGCGATAGCAAGTTCACCCAGTCTCGCATCTTTCCTATTTGGCATTTGGGTTGTCTCAATACTCACTTATTTACATTTCTTAATTTTAAGTTAATGTTCTCCTTTAACTTTAAAACATAAATGTAAATAAGGAAATACCCTTTATTTGTATTCAAATAAAATATTAAAAAATCAAAACCTCAATAATTAAAAATCCAAATTTTAGGTTTTAATTAAAATCCTAGAATTTTCAAGATTTTCTAAATTTGTGAGCTAAAAATGAAATGTTTAAAGGTTTTATAAAATTCATTAAAAATCATTCTTCAACTTATTTTCCCTCTAGAAACAATTACCGAGACTTTTTATTCCAAGAATGTGGTTCTATCATATAGCCATTTAAAGAGATGTAAGATCCGACTTAGTAAAGTTTAGGACCCGACGGTGGGTCCAGGGGACCTTGAGGCGTGTACCTTGGGTATCACAACTTGAGTCTTCAATCTCTACTTCTCTTGCTCCCTTATTCATCTCTTCTCAGTCCTTCTTATTTCTTTGCATTTTTGCTTGTGTATTTGTTTCTAAAACACTCATTTTTCTAACTCATAGATTGTGAAAAATCCAATCGCCATTGCCCCAAGTGCTAGAATACTTGGGAACAACATGTTTTTGCCTCATGAGCGCTAAAACAATCAATTGACTCAATTCCCACCACCTAAGTGATGGCCAACTAGAACACGTGCAATGCTTTTTCATCCTCCACCGTTTGACCAGTAACATTGGGCGCCTAAACAATGATGTTCTAGAATGCCACACCAGGGTTTGCACATATAAAAAAAATCCTGAAAATAAAACAAACAAAAACATTGGATTACCATAATTCTATAACAACTTAAATTTGCTAGATCAATTGTTAAAGACTCAACAAACTAGGTTATTAACACCCTAAAAACTATCTAAATCACATCAATTTGAGAGAACATCACACCTCCAAACCTAAGATGGTATCCTCAAGGAACCAATCTAAACACCATTCTCGTACTCTGCACAAATATGAATAAATTTATGGTGTATCCCATATGCTCTAGACTCATATTCAAAACAACAATAGGAAGAAGTAACAAGAATCACATTAACCCATGCAATCACTCAAAATCAACTTAGAAATTCTTAGGTGTTCTTAAAATAAGACAAAATATTTTCTCTACTCCATTTATTGATTGACAAATCTGATATTGCATTAAAAATGTAAGGGAAGTACGAAACAATAATGACATTTTCTCTTGCTTTTGATACACTTAAATATTTCTCTATTAAGCGAGCATCTAAACTAAGGAGGCATATAAATCCAAATTAATTCAAGGATATACTTCTTGATGAGATTATATAAACATTTAGACATTGAGCTTACAGAAACCAATAGCCAATCACGATCTTGCAACTTTTCTTAGAATGTTTAACATTTTTTATTTTAAATTTAATTAACAAAAATAGGATAAAAATTAGGAATGTTATTTTAAGATGAGTAATGCTACAATTCAAAAATTGACGATATATTTGACAAATAATATTTTGATTTTTGAATGAAATAAAATAATATGACCTATTTATTCATGTAAAAATGAAAAATCATGTTATATCACTTTGAAAATATAATTCTAATAAGGTATATAATTATTTGACCTTTTCTAAAGACAAATACTAGAAATATTAAAGATGCAAATAGAGAAAAAATATTGTTTATATCACTTGTTGAGATACTTCTTTAGATATTCTGAAATATTTTAAAATGTCAGTTGGATAAAAATAGAATTAATTCCCAATTAATATTTGAGACACATTTAAAGATGTATTTTAAAAATTATCCAGAAAAAGGGTGGATAACGTTTTCCTAACTAGAATAATACAAAGTTTATTTTTTAAAAAAAAAAAGAAAATTGATTTTTTAAAAAATGAAAATTTAAATACATAATTAAAAGAAAATACCTAAATTAGTAAAAACTCAATCTACTAATGATATTGAAATTTTAATTTGCTACAAGTGCACCGGGTCTTAAGTAATAAAGAGTGAATATGTATTGTTCCAACGAGGATTAAAATAAAGTACCAGTACAATTGAGTGATTAACTATATAGGAAAATTATAAATAAAATATATGAATGCTGTAATTCAAATTAGAAACTAAAAAATTAAAATTAAATTATGGAGAAATGTGGATGGAAAATTGATGTTAGGTTTATTTCATCGAAGTTTCCTAAATTGCACTACCCAATTGTTAAAATAATTTCCTAATAATGTTATTCTCTGGAATTACTCATTGCTAATAGTTATAACATGATCTTTTACTACTATAACCCTCTAAAGATAGACCAAATAGTAGATCTCTTGTACTATTTTACATTTATCCTAAATGTGGTGACCCAAAAAAAAAAAGAAGAGAATAGGGAGCATCGGTGCACCCATAAGGGTGGGTGTACCATAGGCACACCATTTAGATCTTATATTCACGATAAGGATAGCCCTCTCCCCCACAAGACACTTCCTTCTTCTTCTTCTTTCTTCTTTTTTTCTTCCTTCCCGTGAACGTCTTTCTCTATCTTTTCTTTTCGATTTCTCTCCCGTCTCTCAACCAAATTCATCCAAACAACTTCCAAATTTCTTGTCTTTCTTCCTTTACAAATCTAACTGAATAGATTTCACTAAAAATTCCTCCAAATGGCGGAGTCATCAAGAGCAGCCACGAAATGCAAGAAACACATGATTATCGCGCGCCTCACCCTGACTGTCGAGATCGCCACGGCACTACCCCGTCCCTCCTCTTCCTTCTAGTAGCAACGGTTCTCTTTCCCTTTCTAGTAGCAACGGTTCTTTCCCTTTGTTTCCTTGGTTGCGATTTCTCTTCTAAAGGATGAAATAGTGGAGCTGTGTGTTTTAGGGTATGCCCTCCTTCCATTCCTCTTCTTGATGTTGTGGGTAAGTGTCAATATTGCTCATTTAATCCTATTGATCTCCCTATATTGCTCCTTTAATCCTTTTGATCTCCCTATGTGATTGCTCATGGTAGATTTGAGGTTCTAGAACCCTAGGTGTTTAAAATTGGGGGTTTAGGAACCCTAGTTCTTTAGATTTGGGATTTTCTATCAATTAAAGCTAATTAATACAAATCGATGGTATTGTTAGCTTTCTAAAATTTTGTTTGTCTTGTTCCTAGAGTTATAGAGAAACAATGTAAACTTGGAGATTTTTGATAGCTCGAGGAGTATTTACGATTCCTTGGGAACCATTGTTATGAGTAGATATTGTATCTGAGTTACTTTTTACATAGTAAATTTTAATTATGAATATATTATTAAGTGTTTTATATTTTTGCTTAGTGGATTTTATTTATAAATATTTATGGAGTTAGTTGAGAAATTATAAATTGGTATTGAAAATTGTTTATGAAATGAAGTGTGAATGTTTCAAAGTTCTCGTATTTGGTTATAAAATATTATATATGTATTTGAATTATGTCAAAGTGTGGAGTCATTGTTAGACTATGATTTGGAAAACAAAATAAATGAAGAAAAGAAAAGAGTTCTTAGTTTGAAATGATAAAACACATTCTTTCATGTTTTATTATGAAACTCTCATATGACCGATTTTGGCTTTCAATGAAGAATTGGAATCGTGTTGGAAATACGAATGATTGTATTTTTGAGAACTATTAAGTCTATATTTATGATATTGAAATAGGAATTATGAAACTATAAAATGGAAATTGGATTTTGTGATTGAAAATGTTTTGGGAGTGAACCTAAGTAGAAACTTAGCTAATGGAGAGGCGTTAGCCTTGGTGCACCATGAAACTCCAGTTAGCAGATGAGGTGCTAACCCACACATAGCTGTAGCTATGTCTGGACTTGTATATGACTCCAGACCAACTCTAGTTCAGGTATGGTGCTAACCCGCACATGACCTTTGTCATGTCTGACTTGTATATGGCTATAAGCTAACTCCAATTAGCAGATGTGGTACTAACCCGCACATGACCTTGGGTCATGTCTAGACATGTTATATTTCTGCTTGTATAACTCCTTATTGGTTTTATGTGATTTTATAAAGTTATGCCTTCAAGAAATCTCATGTTATGATTAAAACCATATTCTTATGAGTACATATATATTATTATGTTTATATTGTTTTATGCTTGAATCTAGTAAACTACAGATATCCTATCTTTCATTCAGTTGTAAAACTCACCCCGTTGTCCTTCATCTTTTTTTTTTTTCAACATGCCGGTACCGATCTTGTTCTTCGGCTTAGTTGTTAATCCATACTAAAATGGTGAGCCTTCTTGAGAAGACATTTTGTTATCATCAAGAATCTTTTTAAAATAGTATCCTTTAGTATGTCAGCTGCTCCATATGTCACAGGTAAGGTCCATGGACTTAGGTATGCTTATGTTTGAGATTTTATTACTTAACTATATAGATTATGTTATAGAAAGGATTTATAAACTTAATTTGGTTTTATGCTTGAACTATATGTGGTATTGTGTTTAATAAAGTTTGAAAACTAATTTAGTATTGTAGTTGGACTGTTAATCTAGATCATGGTTAATACATATTGGTCTATCCTGAGATATTGTTATATTCTAAAGGACGCATTCTGAGAATGCTTGATGCCTAAGTCCTGTGGTTTTGTTTTTTGGGGTATTATAGGTTGAATTCTTGTTTATGGAGTGTGTGAGAAACATAGGAAACTCTGTTTTTTCTAGGAAATTGTGTGTGTTAAGGCTTGTTGGGGAAGGTATTTCCTATGCACTAGTCATGACCTAAGTTGGGTCGTGACAGGAAAGATTAAGAATAAGAACTCATAAAAACCAAAGAGATAATCATTTCTATCTCTGGCTGCTTTAACCTATGTTAAATTCTAGTTTGACTTATTTTATAAAGTGAAATCTCTTTTGATTTATAAAACATACATCAGTTAAAACATGGCCAAACCAAGAGCAGCATTAAGATTGCTAGAAAATAAGGAATAAAGTAAAAGGAATTAAAATAACAAAAAAGGTGCAAAATATTTTCCTAAAAATCTATCTCCTTAATGTCTTTGGGAGTTTAGAAAGACATGGACGAAGAGAGAAATCTAAAACTCAAAAATGAAAATTAAGTGTAAAAAGTTCTCTTAAAGAAACTAAAAACTACCTATATATACTTAAAAGTGAAACTAAAAAGATAATTAAAAATAAAAGAAAAAGATTTAAATGTCATTTTGTTCCTTAAAATATGCTCAAATCTTATCCAAATCTTCAATTATATGTCCTCAAATCATATTGAAATATTTTCCAATTATCTCTTTGATGTCCAATTGCTTATTCATTATCTTATTCTACAAATCAAATCAAATTAGTGAGGATATTTTGCCAACAAATCTCCAATAAATCACAACTCACTAAACAAATCAACTAAAGATAATTTAAATTGATTTCTTAATATAATTACTTAAAAATAGCTCGCTCGTTGTCATAATTCCTAAGGTTAATAACCCTTCATGACTTCGAGAATCCCGGCATATTAGTTTGTGTAATGTGGTTTTGAAATTGGTCTCTAAGGTGCTAGTTAATCATCTTAGGCCCTTCCTTGATGAAATTATTGGCCCTTTGCAAAGTAGCTTCATTCTAGGGCGGGGACTGGACAACGCTTATAGCCCAGGAGGTCATTCACTATATGCAACATCATAAGGGAAAGGTTGGCTCTCTTTTATTCAAGTCAATCTCGAGGAAGCTTATGACAAGGTGAGTTGGAAGTTTCTCGAACAACTCTCTTGGAATTTGGTATGCCATCTAGAATTGTTAATCTAATTGTGGCTTGTATCTCAGCCTTTTCTCTTCACTTCTTTGGAATGGTGAGAAGTTGGAGGCCTTTAAACCGTCTAGAGACTACGACAAGGCAACCTCCTCTCCTGTATCTTTTCAACATGCGTATGGAGAAATTGACTCTTCTCATTAATGAAAAAGTTTCTGACGGGTCTTGCATCCTATCCGTATATCTTGTCTTGCCCTCGGTATCTCACCTCTTTTGCGAATGATTGTTTATTATTTGTCCAAGCGAAATCCAATCAGGTTCGCCTTCTATCCTCAGTGTTGGACCTATTTTGTGAGGCTTTTGGGCTGTCTATGAACCTGGAATAATCAAAATTTTTGGTTGCTAAGATGGTATTGTCTATTAAATGTAATAAGTTTGCCTTTATTGTCTCTATCCATTCGACCTCCAATTAGGGTAAGTACTTGAGGTTTCCCATGGTGGCTAGGCAACCAAGCGTGGCGGATTTTAACTTTATCCTGGAAAAGTTGCATACATGCCTAGCTAGTTGGAAAGGGAAGCTCCTTAATAAGGACGGGCATGTAACCCTTGCTAACTCTGTGCTCTCCTCTATCCCCATGTACTCCATGCAATATTTCTGGCAACCAGAAGGTGTTTGCGCATCGATTGATTCAATGGTTTGTTGGTTTATTTGGCAAAGGAACACGTTAGGTTTGAAAGGGTGGCATATGGTCCATTAGGATGTTGTTACGAGGCCCAAGAAGAAGAAGGCCTTGGGGGCGGAGGCCTATCTTTGCAACACCGCCATGCTTAGGAAGGCGTCTGGGCCATCATTAATAAGCCCCATCACCTTTTGGTTACTCTTCTTTCAGCTAAATGTCTTCAGGGAAGGACCTTTTGGCATGTTCACCCTAAGGTTAATGATTCTTCATTTTGGAAAGCAATTTTGAAGGTGCGGGAGTCCTTGTGTCATGGTTTGTCTTAGTGTGGGGTTTGGGGATGTTTATTTCTGGTATGAGACATAGAGCTCTCCGGGCCACTCTGAGTTAGTCCCCTATGTCCATATTCATGATTCCGTCCTCGCTTTTAGGACATCTACGATAATCATACTTGGAATTTTGATCTATTGGCCAACCCCTCGATGATAACATCAAGCGTCTACTACCGCTCTTGTTTGGAGTGTGGATGCCTCCTGGAGGTACTCAGTTTCTCCAGTTACTCTTGGCTCCTTTCCCATCTTGGTCTTGAGTAGTACGTACGCCCTTGGAGTAGTATCTAGACCCTTAAAGTTCCTATGAAGCTCTGTTTCTTTCTCTAGTAGATTTTTTAGGTGCGCGCCCACTAATAAGATGAGGCACTAATGTCATTTGGCAAGCACTCCGCTTGTGTGGTTTGTGTTGCTATTCACTGAGGACTTGGACCACGTTTTAGGGGTTGTCCTTGTGCTCACCCAATCTGGTTCCTCTTTAATTTTTCCGCTGAGCGTGGTTTTTACACCCTGGACTTCCATCGCTGGCTCTGCCATTTCTTGTTTGGTGCCACTCCACCCGTTCCTCATCTGTCTCTTAGTGGATTTGGCACTATTGTTAAGCCTTGTGCCTCTCTCATGAAGACTAGTATTTTTACACGACCTATGCACATTCGAGCTATGTTCCAAGATGTGTCTCGTGTATTTCCAGCTCTTCCTGTGGATTCGCGTCCCGCGCCTGGTGTGATAGGTCCAACCGTCGAAGGTCTGCTTGAATCCTGATGGAGTGTCCAGCAACATGGCCTTGAGGAGTTTTGGTGGTTTATTTAATAATGACAAGGGGGATTTGCTTGCTGGCTTCTCCTGTCTATGGGCACTTCCACTATTCTCCATGCTGAATTAAAGGTAATCGAGGTTGGTTTAAGCTTGGCTTGGTCTACGGGTTCCGCTTTGGTTTGTTATTCGGATTCCTAGTTGTTGTTAAGCTTGTTCACAACACTGACACTCGTTTTCATCTCCTTGGGGATCTTGGATGATATTAGACCCTATTTGGGGCGTGACTGGTCTATTTCAGTCTCCATATTTACGAGGGGAATATGTGTGCGAACTGACTTGGTAGGAAGGTTGTAGGTCGGATCCAGTTTCAGACATGGGAGCAATCGCCTACGAGTCTCTTCCAGCGCTTTAGAGGGATGCTATAGGCATGCCTCATTCTCCTGAAGCTTAGCTTTCTTTGTTTGTTTTACTTTCTCTGCACCAAAAAAAATTAAATGTGATTAGGACCAAATAATTTGGATAAATTAAGATATTTTTCCAAGTTATCAATATGTTGGGAGTATTCAATTGTAACGCCTACTTTTCAAAATTCACAGGTTATATCGTATGAATGAGTCATTGTTGAATTCCACAAATTAAAGTAAAAATGCTATATAAAAATATTATACTAAACATAAAAACAAATTAAATCAAACTTACAATAGTTTTAAATTAAATTAAATGACAAAGACAGAGTTACAAAAATTAAAATTATCTACTAAATTAAACTAAAATAAAATTTTGTACTAAATTAACAAGATTTTTACTAAGTTAAACTAAATTAAATTAACCTCAACTAAATTAATTATATTTACTATTACAAATAAATTAACATACTATTTATTCTAAAAAAATTCTTTAACAATATAAGCAATCATGATAATTTAAATAATGATAACAAATTAGTTATTTTGAAATTTATATAAATTAAACTATCATACTAAACTAAACTAAACCATAGTTAAGCAAATTAATGTGAACAATAATATATATTAAAATATTCTAAACTCAAATAAATAAATTATACTATTAAAAACTAGTAAAATAAATTAAATTACCTATGTAGCTAGTCTTCTAGCAATGTGATCAACATCATTAAGATCATAGATATTTTCAATCTCCATCACCATCACTCCATCAACTCCTTTCTACTTACTTTTTACCCTAGAAACTTTATAGAAACTAAAGAAACTTCCTTAAGAATTGTTTAGAATCGACTCTTGTTCATGCCCCTATGTAATCAACTTTGGAACAATAATTTCTTACCATTAAAGTCGATTTAAGTCAACTTCTAAGGCTTTCTAATTGGTGTTGTAAAGTTGATTTAAATTGACTTTAGTTGCTTTCTGACACTTGTGAAAACGACCACTGTAGCTAGCAGTATAATAGTGAAGTTGACATCTTCTGTGTCTTGGAGTGAATTTTGAAATTTACACAAAAATCGATTTAAATTGACTTCTATTAAAATAAAATTAAGACACATGTGACAAATTTGGAATTGAGATATCTATGTAAATATGTTTTTTCAATTTATGTTCTTACCTAGAAGTGGATGTAAAGGAGCATGTTTCTTCAATCGTAGATAAGTGGGTGAGATACCTAAAGACACCCAACATTTAAGTCAATGAATGAATGAGGGGTAGAGGTTTTGAGAGTGTAACGATGATTAAAATGTGTTGCTTGGGGGCACTGAGCCCTTTATAGAGAAAGGTGACTCCGTGATATATTTAGAGATAATCTTTCTTGTATTAAGAAGATATTTCATGAATTTAATAAATATTATATATATTCCATATTTATCACGAGATGTGATATAATATAGAGAATATGGTAGAATAATGAGAATTTATTAGATAATAGAGATCTCATCTATCTAGATAGTTAATCAAAGAGATATTTCATACTAAATTAGTGGATAATCTCTAAGGAGCCACTATGCTATATGAGCAAACTGCAGGAGAACCTCTTGACTAAGTTCTACATAATTAGACCAAGGTGTTAGACCAATATTTCTAGTGAAATACAATTTATATATGAAAATATCCCCTTTTAAGAAAGGCGACACAAGTTAAAATCGAGAAGCACGCCTATTGAAAGAGATGACAGATGTACATGCTCCACCCTCCAACTCTACGTAGTTGTGTGTGACTTGTGCCCCCATCAGTGTCCTGTCTAGCACTTGCAGTTAATGACGTGTGGGCAAACGTCATCCCTTTTGCTTTATTACTTTCCAAAGCCATCTTAAGAAGACCGACTTGCTCATTCAGTCAAAAACTTTCACAATCAGGGCCTCCTCCATTCATTTCCGACATCAAACAACTCTAAACTCCGACTATAATAAGTTGTTTCACACTTTGATTAAATACCCGGTAGTAGACTATCTACAAACTAACTAAAAACAGCAAAGCAAGTTATTCTTGAGAGCCAAAAAACCAAAAAAAAAATGGGGGAGGAAATCAGGTTCTTTCAGCTGAACACGGGGGCCAAAATACCTTCCATTGGATTAGGCACAGGGCTTCTTGATCCAGGTGCAGTCACCACTGCCATTAAGGTAAAATTATTCTTTTCCCTTTACTCACTAGAATTACCGTTAAATCCAATACAACACCACATTATAATGATATGCGTTTGTTTTATTTAAGTAAATATTTAGAAAGACCTCACTCTGGATTTTTTTTTGGTTATAGTTTGGTTAAATAACCTATAGTTTTGATTATTGCAAGAGCTAACCCAAGAAACGGATGACTATTGTGTGTGACAAGTCAGGTTGGATACAGGCATATTGATTGTGCTCAATTCTATGGAAATCAAGCAGAGGTAATACCGTAATAGTAATTAATGAATGATAATCATACCTTTTATTTTGCTTTTATTTTATGTTCTGTTTCTGGCTATATCTGCCTTTTGTTATTACTTATTACTATAGATAAAAAAATCTCATGGTATATATGAGATTGTTTTTGGAACATCTACTAAACACATCATATTTTTTACGAGACTAATTATGCAGTGAGATGGATATGACAATAACAATATTAGAATAATATCAATGATTAAATATATTCAATATGATATATATATATATATATATATATATATATATATATAAGTACAAAAGGAGATAGAGAGTAGTAGAGTTTCCATCAATAATATAATACTCATTTGATTCTAATGTGGAATATAGATTCAATTCTCACCGCCCGTGGGGATTTTTCACTTTCAGAATAGATTATACCAACATTACTCTCTAGTGAACTGCTCACATTCAAGGCTTAACACGCCAAAGATTACTCAGATTTTCTATGCAATTTGAGTATAAGGAATAGCACTTGAATGGAAGAAAAATTATCTTCAAGGACAGCCTCTCTTCTGCATTTTCTTCTTCTCCTTTTTTCCCTCTTATTCTCCAATGGCAGCACTGTATCCCAATATGTAGATGGAAAATATGAAGACGTTTTTGCCCAGAAAAATTCTCCGAATTTTGTTGATTTTTTTTTCGATGCAAATACAAATACCATGATGCAGTGCTCTTCATCAAAATTGAAATATACAAAAGATGGAAATATGAAATCCGCTTCTTTTCATTCTCTTGATGCTGCACAGACTAACCTTTCCTTATTTTTTGCCAAATTAATATGAATGATGGAAATATGCAAATCAATCCTTGGTTGACTTTTATTTGATCTTCTATGATAAAGAAAATATCTTCTCTTCATGTGCTAATATGTTCCTTCCTTTCTTGCCTTTGCCTTTGGTACCATTTGAAATATGTTCTTGAATTGTGACTTGGCTGATGCAATTAAATGCATATTTCTTCCTTTCATCGAATCATCAGCACAATAATCCTCTTGGATATTATTCATATTTTATCAGTTGTCCAAATATATTTGAACGCTTTCCTTTGAAATTTGTCACTATTAGGCATTTGATTTCTTTTCTTTTTGATGCTCCAAATAATTCAAAAACATTCTACATAAATATTCTTTTGACAAGGATCAAGAGCACATATTAAAGTCATAAGTAATTAACTCAATCAAATTATTCCTCATCAAAACATTAAACAACCCAACCGTATGTCTTATTTTGGAATCTTGGTTTATATAGATTGGTTCTGCACTCAAGAAGCTTCTTGATGATGGTGTTGTAAAACGTGAAGACTTATGGATCACCTCCAAACTATGGTTTACTCACTTCTGAAAATACTACGATATTTATCAATGTAAAACATATGTTAGACTTTGCTTGCTGAACAAAAGTACCTTGCTTTCTTGACTGTCTCCAGGAGCACAGATCATGATCCAGAAGATGTACCAAAAGCATTAGATAAAACCTTGCAAGAATTGCAACTTGACTACTAGATCTGTATCTGGTATGTGTTATCTTTACTAGTATGTAATTTGTAATTTGTTGTTCAAGATGTGGAAGATTTGATACACTGAACTCAAATCATGGTTTCTCAATTTTGAATAGGTCTACTTGTGACTTTAATTTGTCAAAAGACATACTTCAACCAAACCAAATTGGCCCCGGCTTATCACTTCGCAAATAGTTATTTTTACTGGATTTTGACAAGCTAAATCAAGTTTTTTAAGGAAAAAAAATCCATTAATCAAATTTCTTAATAAAATCAAAAGAAACACTTTCACTACAAACACAATAATTTATTGGGCAAATTACAGGAACCTTCCTTCTTCAATATTACACTTATCTCTTTTAATTTTGAAAATTACACCTACCTCCCTCAATTATTTACACAATATTACAGAAATATCCCTTGTAAATTTAAAAGGACTCTTATGCCTTATCCAAACCTTGAAACGAACTTCATAATCCCACAACTGTTCATAGTGGACTGTTCATGGTCTGTTGCTGCTTGTTTTGCTCTGATGATTGTTTGGTTCTAGATCTATGTCAATCAAACACAAAAAACAACCATTGCTATAGCTCCAACCAAACCATAAACTACCACCAATCTCAAATAAATCTATACCCACACACAGATATCAACACCAAAGCCCAACAAAAATGGAATCAAAACTCCAAACTCGCTCGCACATCTGTCTTCCATGTGGGTGTTTATATTTTGTGGGTTTGTAGCATTTGCCAGATTCTTGAATCAACAACCCAGAGATTAATAAATTGAGAATGAGTAAACGAGAAAGAAGATAAGATGTGAGTGGAGATTGGGGGAATTAGAGGAAGAAAATAGTATCTTTTTAATAAAGGATAATTTGATATTTTTGAAAAATTATTTAAGAAGAAGGGAGGTGAATGTAATTTTTAAAACTAGAAGGGGGTAAGTGTAATATTAAAGGAATTGAAGGGAAGTTCCTGGAATTTGCCCTAATTTATTTGTTACTCATTAGTTACTTTTCACACAAGATTTTTTTGTCAAAAGCTCTTTTTGTGCATGTGAGAACTTAATTAAGCTATTTAAATAAGCAAACTCTTATTATATTAGTTTCATTTTATACATATGTTCTACAGCTAATTGCGAATAATCAAGGGTAATTCATAAAATTTTCCTTTAATTAATTTTGTAGATTCATTGGCCAGCCAGCATGAAGAAAGGCTCAGTTGGATTTAATCCTGAAAATCTTACAATACCCAACATACCGAGTACATGGAGAGCAATGGAAGCACTGTATGACTCTGGCAAGGCTAAAGCTATAGGAGTGAGCAATTTCTCTTCAAAGAAGCTTCAAGATCTGTTGGAGATAGCAAGGGTGCCTCCTGCAGTTAACCAAGTTGAGTTGCACCCAGCATGGCAGCAGCCAAAGTTGCATGAATTCTGTAAATCTAAAGGAATTCACCTATCAGTAAGTATACCAAATACATATAAGTTAAAGAATAGGTGCGTTTGTATCGGATTTGAACCTTAAATTTTATACTTAATTGAAAAAGTTAGAAAATTAATTTTTTTCATAAGTTACTCTTTTTAACTCTTATAGAAAAGTTAAAAACTAATTTTTTTTTATATTTTGATTATTTTTAAAAAATTATTCAAATATATAAAAAATAATAATTTTTTTACTTAAGAAAAGAGATTATGAGCTGAAAAAAACTAATATAAATGCACCCCATATGTCACATTCATGCAAATACACCCAATGAGTTATTTCAAAATCATGAGGGTTCAATAAAAGAATAATTACTCCTTGTAATTTGGTTAACCTATTTAATACCAATTGAAGATAACTTTTGGTACATGGCATCAACCATTTCTTCTAATTGCTAATTGTCTATGATGATGAATTTCCTTTCTCAGGGATATTCTCCACTAGGGTCTCAATTTCGCAAGAGCGACCTCCTCAAGAATCCTACTATTAATCTGGTTGCGGAGAAGCTGGGGAAGACACCAGCACAAGTGGCCCTTAGGTGGGGCCTGCAAATGGGGCATAGTGTCCTGCCTAAGAGCTCTAACGAGGAGAGGATCGAGAGTAATCTTGATGTCTTTGATTGGTCTATACCTGACGACCTAATGGCCAAGTTCTATGAAATTAAGCAGGCAAGTGATTAATTTAATAAGGGAAAAAATGCAATTAACTCCTCTCAATGTGGGTGCACTTTATCAATTGAATTTTCAAAACATGCAATTTGACATCCTATATTTTTTGATCGGTGCAAAATGCACTTTTTGTTAACTTGTCAACTAATTTCTCTATTAAAATATATGTCAATTAAATACATAATTTTATGGACAAAATTATGCTTCATTTATATTCCCAATTTACCCCCAATTCTTAACCAACTTCAGATATGCACCCTCTCTTTCTTAGACAACCGCCGACCATCTTGAGCTTGACATTCAACTCTATCGAGACAACTGTTTGTAGCTAATTTGGGTTGGTTCAACTAGACCAAGGGTCTTGCATAAGTTTTTGGCTTTCTGGCCATCCTTTATCTCTTAGACCGCCTAAGCCTAAGGCCAAAGATGAGTAGCCTCTATGTGGGGAAATCCCTTGAGTGAGTGGCATAGTGACAATTTTCTATCCAGTAGTCAAAAAAGGACGGCCTAACCTAAGAGACTCATACAGAGGTAGTATCCTTTTACCGCTACGTCAAGATTCATCCTCTAATTATTCTTGCTCTCTTTTGCCAAGAACTAAAATTCTATTATAATTTTTTTTTTCATCTAGTACCGTTACTTATTTCCTCTAGCATTTGATGTTGAAGAGTCCCCATTGATTATCTTAGTGTGGAACATCAGTAACAGTGCTAGTCACTAATCAGTATGCAGAACGCTTTTAAATAAATAACACGTGGAATGTACTCCTGCAGGGGAGGATTATTGATGGTATTGGGTTGTTTGTTCATGAAACTTATGGTGACTATAAGACTCCTCAAGAACTCTGGGATGGCGAATAGAGCATATGCAACATTGAGATTGTAACAAGTCCACTGGTTTTGGAGTGGATTGGTTGTTATAGATCATACCAGGCTGAAAGGATGCCTGCTCAAGCGATTAGTTCTGTTGTATTCAGATACTGTTGTTCTTGGTGATAGTGCAGAATAAATTTAAAAAAGTTAAGGCCCGGTTGCTTTCAAATTTTAGTTTTCATTTTCAATTATTCAGTTTTCAGGATTTTGTAAAGGAAATTCTAAAATGAAAATAAAAATTGAACATTGGAATTTATGGTTTCAAAATTTTCAGTATTTCTTTCAAAATCTAAAAACTTAAAATGAAAATTGAAAACTGGAAATTCAAACTAAAAGGCCTTACTTTTGAGCAAAGGTTCACTTTGCCTTAAAATTATATGCGTGATTCACATAATAATTAATAGTTAATTTTAATGTTTTAATAATAATAATAATAACATTGGGAGGATTACTAAGATGGGATAATCCACATCCTTACTAAAGTGATAATGTAAATTACCTTGATAATCTGGATTGCTAATAATGTAATATAATCAAACAAGACAATATTGTGGTTAAGTAGTTTTAAGTCACATTACCAGGAATCTAAATAGATTATCTCATACCCAATGTCTCTAAAGAATTGTTATATGTAAAAACATTCTTGTACTTCTACCTATTAATTTAACTTTTTGAGAGAAATAATTACATGATATAATATCAAAGTTTCCATAACTAAATATAGGGATTTAATTATTATTATCTCTCATTATAATAAATTATTTATGATTCAAGACTAAAAGAGATATTTAGATGAGAGGGTTAGTTAAATATAAAATCATTCCCTTCTATTCATTAGCTTCAAGCTTTTTGGAAAAGAAGGGATGATTCCACGACAACGTCCACTAAAAATCATCCGAGAAAGTGTCATTGAAGAGATGTAAAATGTTATTACAAAGCCAACAAGCCATTGGATGAGTAGTAACAAGTTTTGTTGCATGTAAAGATTATTATTGCCGTAGATGCTCCATGCTCCGCCTCTACACTGTGTGTGTGACTGACTTGTCGCCATAGAGTAGTTAATGACGTGTGGGCAAACATCATCCCTTTTACTTTCCAAAGCCATCTTAAGGTATGTTTTCGTATCCAATTCTGACTATAACTTGTTTCAAACTTTGATTAAATTCCGTAGTTGCACCCTAGTAGCTGTAAACTAACAGAAAAAAAAAAACAACAACAACAACAAAACAAGTCATTGCTGAGAGGAAAATGGCGCAGGGAATCAGGTTCTTTCAGCTGATTACAGGTGCTAAGATACCTTCCCTTGGGTTGGGAACTTTTAGGTTGAAGATCCTGGTGCTTTGGCCAAAGCAGTAACCATTGCCATTAAGGTATGTTTTCATTTTTTTTTTCCTTTCTCACTTGAATTGCAGTAAAATCTAATACCTACACGCCTTAAGAGGATTCCTATGCTGATATGCCTAAAATTTCACTTTAGATTTTCGTTGTTGTAGTTTGGTTAGAGAATTCATTAGTGCTGATAAGAGACGGATGACTGTTGTTTGTGACAAATCAGGTTGGATACAGGCATATCGATTGTGCTCAAGGTTATGGCAATGAAGCAGAGGTAATAATAATAATAATAATAATTAATTAGTGAATTATTGACGATCATACCTTTTATTTGCTTTATTTGTGTCCTGTGGCTATATGTTGCAATGGTACCGGGCCCGGCATGGATATACCTGTACCGGATATAGATATGGGAGGATATACTATATAAACATTAGGGTATGGGTATAAATAATATATTATATAAAAATATAAATTCTAAATTAATTATATCTCGTAAAACAAATGATTTATTATGATGCTCAAGAAAAAATATAAAGAGAATTACAAGCTTTGAAGGGATGAAATGGTTTGTTTCATATAAAAGAAAATCAAATAATCTATATATATATATAGTAAAATTCACTCCATTTGCATTTAATACTCACACTAACATGCAATAATTGTATGATTTACTATATTTATAATTTATTCTAATTTATAACTATCATAAATAACAATATAATTTGTAGTGAAAATTTATTCTAATTTCTAATAATTTACACCTATATGATTATTCATTAATACTTATTTTTGAAACAATTAAATAAAAACTTCTATATCTATCTATCTAAATATATAGTAAAATTCACTCCATTTGCATTCAATGCTCACACTAACATGCAATAATTACATGATTTACTATATTTTATAATTAAAATTTATTTTAATTTATAACTATCATAAATAATAATATAATTTGTAGTGAAAATTTATTCTAATTTCTAATCATTTACAACTATATGATTATTCATTAATATTTATTTTTGAAACAACTAAATAAAAACTTTAATAATTACATTGAATTTTAACTCATGGAAATAGAATTTTTGAAAATTTAATTTTGAGGATTAATCTATTTAACATTTTGAAAATTAATTTGATTTTATTTGTTAAATCATTTTTCTTAAATGGCCAAGTTTAAAGGAAGAGACCATAACATCTTTAAAAAAAACTTTAATAATCACATTGAATTTTAACTCATGAAAATACATTTTTTGTAATTTTAATTTTGAGAATTAATCTATTTAACATTTTAAATATAAATTTAATTTTATTCTTGAATCTTTTTTCTTAAATAGCCAAGTTTAAAGGAAGTGACCATGACATCTTAACGATAAATAAATTTCATACAATATTTTATTTAGTTTCATATATTAATTTTAAAAGTTTAAGTATCTATCTATATCTATCTATATCTATATATACATAGTAAAATTTACTCTATTTGAATTCAATGCTTACGTTAACATGCAATAATTACATAATTTATTATATTTTATAATTAAAATTTGTTTTAATTTATAACTATCATAAGTAATAATATAATTTGTAGAAAATTTATTCTATTTTCCAATCATTTACAACTATATGATTATTCATTAATATTTATTTTTGAAACAATTAAATAAAAACTTTAATAATTACATTGGATTTTAACTCATGAAAACCCAATTTTTGAAAATTTAATTTTGAGGATTAATCTATTTAATATTTTAAAAATTAATTTTATTTTATTCTTAAATCATTTTTCTTAAATGACCAAGTTTAAAGGAATTGACCATAACATCTTAGAAAAAAGCTTCAGTAATTACATTGAATTTTAACTTATGGAAACACAATTTTTGTCATTTTAATTTTGAGAATTAATTTATTTAACATTTTAAGAATTAGTTTGATTTTATTCTTAAATCATTTTTCTGAAATGACCAAGTTTAAAGGAAGTGACCATAACATCTTTAAAAAAAATAAATTACATGCAATTTTGAGAATTAATCTATTTAACATTTTAAAAATTAATTTGATTTTATTCTTAAATCATTTTTCTCAAATGACCAAGTTTAAAGGAAATGACCATAACATCTTAAAAAAAATTCATGCAATATTTTATTTAGTTTCATATATTAATTTTAAAAGTTAAAGTTTATATATGTATATCTATATCTATCTATCTATATATATGGTAAAATTCACTCCATTTGAATTCAATGCTCACACTAACATGCAATAATTATGTGATTTACTATATTTTATAATTAAAATTCATTTTAATTTATAACTATCATCAATAATAATATAATTTGTAGTGAAAATTTATTCTAATTTCTAATAATTTACAACTATATGATTATTCATTAATATTTATTTTTTAAACAATTAATAAAAAATTCTATATATATATATATATATATATATATATATATATTAAAATTCGCTCTATTTGCATTCAATGCTCACACTAACTTGCAATAATTATATGATTTACTATATTTTATAATTAAAATTCATTTTAATTTATAACTATCATAAATAATAATATTTTTTTAGTGAAAATTTATTCATTAATACTTATTTTTGAAACAATTATATACAAATTTAAATAATTACATTGAATTTTAACTCATGGAAACACAATTTTTGTAATTTTAATTTTGAGAATTAATCTATTTAATATTTTAAAAATTAATTTGATTTTATTCTTAAATTATTTTTCTTAAATGGCCAAGTTTAAAAGAAATGACTATAACATCTTAAAAAAAAAAACATTTCAAGCAATATTTTATTTAGTTTCATATTTTAATTTTAAAAATATAAATATTTGTATAACGCATGGGGTTGAACTCTAGTTTAATTATAAAATTTGATGTTTATAAGGATTAATTTGTGTTTAAAAAATACTTATTTATTGCAATGATTGATTAACAAGTACCCAACCCGTAATGGTACCTGGGTCAGTTACGGCTGTCATTTAGAAGTAACCATGCTTCATAGGCTTCTGGTAATATCACTACAACGTATAAATTCCGATGTTATTAACTATTACTTAAGAGATGTGTCTCAACTTATGCATATTTACATTAATATTTACTCAAGCTGCTGGTTTAAGTTCATTTTTCTTCGATAAAGTGAAGAGCTCAATGTCTTATGATAGCCATTAGCCAATGAACTTTTTTTTTCACCTTTTGTGTGTCTTTTGAAATCTTGGTTTATATAGATTGGTTCTGCTATCAAGAAGCTTTTTGATGATGGTGTTGTAAAGCGTGAAGACTTATGGATCACCTCCAAACTATGGTTTACTTTCATCCGAAAATACTATGATATTTCTGAGTGTTAGAAACCTATGTTGGACTTTGCTTGCTGAACAAAGGTCCCTTGCTTTCTTGACTATCTCCAGGTGCACTGATCATGATCCAGAAGATGTACCAAAAGCATTAGATAAAACCTTGCAAGATTTGCAACTTGATTATGTAGATCTTTATCTGGTATGTAAAATTCTGTTGAAGATGTGGAAAATTGGACGCAATGAACTCAAATCATGGTTTCTCAATTTAGGTGCCGTTTGGATAGCTCCACTTGTGACTTTATTTAACTCCTTAGTAGTCGAAAGTCAAACTTCAACCATTTGGACCTAGTTTTTTGTGCATTTTACCACTTCTTGAAAGGCCATTTTTTAGTGCTTTTTAGAAAATTGAAATATCAAGTTTCTTACACAATTTTCTGGATAAACACAAAAGTAGTAGTTTTGTTACTGCACATCCAAATATAGAATATCCTATTTATAAGTTACTTTTCACACAAGATTTTTTATTAGAATCTCTTTTCATATATGGTCTTAGTTAAGCTATTAACTGAAGGGGGCTCTCAGCATTTTGGTTTCATTTTATACAACTAATCTATATCACATCTATTTGAAAATAATGAAGGGTAATCCATAAATATTTTCCTTTAATTAGTTGAACTGATTCATTTTGTAGATTCACTGGCCAGTCAGCATGAAGAAGGGCACAGTTGGATTCAAACCTGAAAATCTTACAATACCCAACATACCAAGCACATGGAGAGCAATGGAGGCACTGTATGACTCTGGCAAGGCTAAAGCTATAGGAGTGAGCAATTTCTCTTCAAAGAAGCTTCAGGATCTGTTGGGGATAGCAAGGGTGCCTCCTGCAGTTAACCAAGTGGAGTTGCACCCAGCATGGCAGCAGCCTAAGCTGCATGAATTCTGTAAATCTAAAGGAATTCACCTATCTGTAAGTATAGCAAATTCTAATCAGTTAAAGAATATATCTCATATTCATGCCAACACATCCAGTAAATTCAAGATCATGAGGATTCAATACAGGATTGATTGTTTCATTTAATTTGGTAAACTTATCTAGGGCCAATTTGGAGATAACTTTGGTAAATCTTCAAATGGTGGTACATATGATCAACCATTTCTTCTAATTGATAATTGTTTATGATGATGAATTTCCTTTTCAGGGATATTCTCCTCTAGGGACTCAATTTCGCAAGGGCGATCTCCTTAAGAATTCTGTTATTAATGAGGTTGCAGAGAAGCTGGGGAAGACACCAGCACAAGTGGCCCTTAGGTGGGGCTTGCAAACGGGACATAGTGTGCTGCCTAAGAGCTCTAGTGAGGAGAGGATCAAGAATAATCTTGATGTCTTTGACTGGTCTATACCTGACGATCTATTCGCCAAGTTCTCCGAAATTAAGCAGGCAAGTAACTAATTTAATCCAAATTTTCATAGCTAATTTGGGTTTGTTCACCTAATCCAGTAGTCTTGCCTTAAGGCTTTGGCCTTCTTTGTCAATGGTCAGTTGGTCACTTATTCTGCTACCCTTAGCGCTGAGGGCCACAAATGAGTAGCCTCTGTGGGGAAATCCCTTGAATGAGTAGAGCCTAGCGACAATTCACTTGGTGAATCTTTTCTAGCACATTAGAATCCTATGATCCAATAGTATTTGAGTAATTTATTCTTACTGCTGTCTTTCACAAAAACTGGAAAAAAAAAAAACTACTTTAGAGTCTATTTTATTCGAGTTTCAGTTTTCATTTTCAATTTTTAGTTTTCCAGATTTTATTAAGGAAATATTGAAAATTTGAAAACTATAAATTTCAATTTTCAATTTTCATTTCTAGTTTTCAGTATTTCAAAAACTAAAATTGAAATTGAAAACTGAAAATTGAAACCAAACCATTAGTTTTTCATCTCCCTTGATACTTATTTCCTCTAGCATTTATGCGGAAGTCCCAATTCATTATCTTTATGCGGCACAACAGTGCTAGTTACTAGTCAGTATGCAGAAAGCTTCTTTTAAATAACGCTTGGGATGTACACATGCAGGGGAGGGTTCTTGATGGCACTGGATTGGTTCTTCATGAAAATTATGGTGCCTATAGGACTCTTAAAGAGCTCTGGGATGGTGAATAGAGCATCAAGCGAGATGGTTACAAGTCCACTGCTTTTAAAGCAAATTGGTTGTTATTGATCTAATACCAGATTGAAACTATACATGCTTAAAGAGTTGTGTTGTATTCAGATACTGCTGTTTTTGGTTATTGTGCAAAATAAAAGGGGAAAAAAACATTAGTTCCTCACTTATATTTATATGTGATATTGTATTTTTAATTTTTTCAATGTATTGAACTCGATTGGATAAGCTTCTGGAAGTAAAAAATAAAAATACTTTTTCTTTTTACAAATGTACTTTTAGGATTTTGTTACATGTTTATTTGTACTTTTCAAAAGAAACAAAAGTGCAAAAAAATAATTTTTCTGTTTTTTCAAAAGCAGGTAGGGACTTGTTTCTGGTATAAGTAAAAACAATTGAAGAGAGAGAACGTTGTTAGTCATTCATTGAAATTATTTAAGATAAAAATATATCCCCATCAATTTTATAAAAAGGGAAAAAATAACCTTCCACTGTATCACTTTCACCTCTTTCTTAATTGTAATTTTACCTTAAAAGTACTTTTATATCCATTCTATGCAAATAGTTTAATAATTTTCTATTCTAACAAAAAGAACTTGTATAATTCTATCCAAAAGTATAGAAATTTTCTATTTCTACTTCTAAAAAGTACTTCTACAAAAATCTTAAGCAAAAAAGCTTATTGTCTTTCGATAAAAGAAGAATGGATAACTGCCTCAATTAAGCAGATTAACTTTAGCCAACATAAATATGATTGTTAGCTAGTGGAGAAGGAAAACTATTCCATCTAATATGACCCCGTATGCTCCAACAATCAAGGAATGCCTGACTTGTTGGGTGGATTATGCGGGGACCATTTAAAAAGTCTCAACAATATGATCTTTTCAAGTAAAGAAATGAACTTCTATGGGAGAGTTTGGAAATATTTATATGATTGAATTAAATTCCATTAGAAATTGAAATTGAATTCAATTCTTATGTTTAATGAATCAATAAATTAAATAATTGAATTTAGTTCTTAATTTGGAATATGTCTAAGAATAAATTAATTTAATTATTTTTACTATTTTGTCCTTTAAAAACATTATATTCAAATAAAATTATTTTGATATTTTTATTTGCATAATTCAATTCCTTAATTTGGAATATGTCTAAGAATGAATTAATTTTATTATTTTTACTATTTTTTCTTTTAAAAATATTATATTCAAATAAGATTATTTTGATATTTTTATTTGCATTGCTATTAAATGGTGGCTTGAATTTGTTGAAGTAAAATCATTGTAGTCTTGATGAATAATTTTGAACTTGCATCCACAATGGGGATTGAACCCAAAATCCAAGCAAAAGAGAAATCTCCCCTCTACCACTCGACCATTTATGTTGTTGTGTTGTAGTATGTAAATATTGATATATATTAGATACTTATTTAAACTATATTATTATATTGTATTTTTATATATTTATTTAATTAAATCCATTTTAACTAGTGACTTCTGATTGATTCAGTGATTTTAATCGATTAAATTATCACCGATTCTTATTATGAAAACTATAGTAGGGATAAGAGAGCGATTGGAAAGAGAATGATAAAAAGGAAACAAAATTACCTTTCTATTTGTTTAAAATATCTAGTAAAGGAACAATACTAAAATTACATAATCATGTTTGAAAGTTATATTACAAGGGAATAGAATAGAATTTTTAAATTGTAACTGAGGATTTATCGTTACTTCAAGAGGAAGTCTTGGTTATTTACTCTATTGAATAATTGTTTATATATATAATATCACCAATTCAACCGTTGAATTATAAATTTCCACTACATAGATCAAATGTATAAAATTTCATAACATTTCAAAGTCATTTGATATTTCATCACCCCTTTTATTTGGATGTACAATATAGTTTTAAAAATAAAGGTAAATCTTGAGTACTAAATAATACATATATCAATGTCTATTTTTTCTGAAATTTGGTATGCTTATTAATAAGATAATATCATATGATTTAACGGTTGAATTGATGAAATATATTGTTAATAAGAAGATATTCAATGGAATAAGTGTAGTAGACTTATGGTTGGAGTAAATGAATCCCTCATTGTAACTTGCCAAATAACTCTTTAATAACTCTTGATTTTATAATTGTCATTATAAAATCCCTACTTTTGGTCTAAATATTTTAGTTCTCATTCCATCCTAGTGTTGGAAAATACAATGAGCTTTTGAGGAGGAAAGAAAGGAATCAATCCCAAAATTCATTTTGCTTCCCCAATATTAAACTCTCAAATATAGAAACATATTCCCCACTCCCGTCATTCCCCTTCCCTTTTCCATAACTTAATATCCAAACAAAAGTGTTAAAATTAAGGATTCAATGTCAGCTCACAGTCTCACTAAATTTCTTTTAATGCCCTTTTTCCATCAGAAAATCAGCTTTACTATTTCAAAATCACGCAAAATATGAATAGTGATCTCCATAATACTCTACCCTAAAAAAAGTGGCCTAAACTTTTGTTTAAAAAACAAAAGTCGTCCTCCATGCATGATTCAATGATTTATGAGCACTAAATGGTCCTAATAGTAGTAAACTCCACACCGCATCCTTGTCCTTCCATAGCAACATTCTCAAACTTGATATTCTTGTCATCTTTTGCCGGCGGAGTATGCTACCGACTTCCTGTGAGCTTTAGTAAATAATAGTGGACACTTGCGTTGCTATGAATATATTCTATTAATGGCATGCTCGTATAATCACGGCGACACGTGACATACTAGGGTAACGAGATATTTTTCTCGGTTGTATAGTACATTAGACATTAGATTAGATTTAAATGATTCACATCTGATATAATACATTAGATTAAAATAAAATTTTCATTAAAAAATAGATTTGAATAATTCATTATTGTTATATGGGTTTTTCTTAAACTTTTCATAATAGATAGATTTAAAATTTATCTGATGGATCTTACACCTTAAAAATTTAACAATTATATTTTTTAATAAAAAATTACCCTTTTTGGAAATTTGCTTAAATATTTTCAGCCCAAGTTTTGAAACTAATTTCTTGGCCTGATAGAAATCCTTTGGAATAGAACTAGGTTGTGGACAAATCTCACTCATCAATGTTGTCTACTAGTCAAACGAATTTTAACTTTGATTAGCTTATGACTTTATAGCTAATATCCTAATTGCTAGAGACAAGTCGAGTGTACATACCTTTTCCATAGATGGGCCTTTACAGCCTCCAATATAGAGAAAATTTCTTAGCCTCGGCATTTGGAGCCTCAACAGAAGGTTTATAATCTACATGAATTTAAGGACCAACTGCATCATAAATCATTTCCTCATATCGTCTAGAATTATCCTCCCAATTAATATTTCCCGTGACATGCTCACCAATATTAACTCTACTTGAACTACCTCCAATATATGTATTTTCAACACTAGCATGTTCAAAATTTTATGTGGCAACTTCCCCATGCATAGTCCAAACCCAATAATCCGTCATAAAATCATCCTTATACGGGTGATACCTAATGGTGTCAATATCCAAATATTTCCTACATTTGCACCTAGCACAGGGACACTTAACTTTTTTTCATTCATAAATTGTACGTGTACAAGCCACTCTTACAAACTTTTAAATTCCCGTGTAAAATTCAGGTTTGATTCCCCTCTTACTGGGTGCATCTTGTCATACATCCATAGTCTCGTTGTGGAACTCATGGTTCTTGAATGTGTAATTTAACCTAACAAATTCATTTAAAGTTTCCCAAATTAAAATTTTATTTAATTATAAATATCTCTCAATAAAGCATCTTCTAAAAGTAAAACTCTTTTAAGCAAATAGTTTGTGCTCTTTAACTTAACAAAATTTTGGCAGCACATCCCCTTAAATTAACATTCCACTCTTTAAATTAAAAAGAAAAATCAGGAGCACTTCCCCATAAACAAAGACATCCCAAGAAACTGATTTCATGACATACATACATATATCAATCCAGTCAAATTAAAATTTATAATACAATCAAACAAACATTTAAAGATTTTAAAACTGTTCTAAGCACACCCCCTATAACATCACAACATGCATATCCTAATCTTCACATATACAATCAATCTCCATAGCAAACAATGCAAACAAGTCGGGGAAACCTCTACGCCTTCCCCCAGTTATGCAATCCCAATTTCCTACAACTTTATCTTAGAAATTATAAGTCTCTATCCTAGCAAATGTAATTAAATAAGTAGAAGAAACAATTACTTACCTTAATGCCGGCAAAAGAATTATATGCTCTACCAGAGAAATGCTCTAATCGGATTTGACGTTCTCTAACAAAATCAATTATTCAAATTAATAAATCAATTCATCAAAAATCCCTCAATCCAACCATCTTTATATGTTAAAAAATATAGCTAGCTTGCAAAACCATATTTATTCATATTTCATTAACCAATCCTTCTTAACTCACATTTTTATTGACCCATCCAATCCAACCTTCAGTTCATATTTTGCTAATCAATCCTTTCTAAATCACATTTTGTCAATTTATTGAAAAGGTGAAATTATGCACATGAGGGTAAGACGGTCACCAAACTGAAAATTATGCTCAAGAGGTTGCAGATCAACATTCTCAATGCAATATAAGAGTGACTTGAATGCTACACTTAGAACAAGAAAATCAAATGTTTGGATTACTCTATTTTTAGTTCAAAACAAAATAATCAAAATTTTCTTAGACAAATTGCCCAAAGCTTTTGCTTAATAGTTTTCTTCAAACAAGGCTAATATGCAATACAAGAATATATCAGTGCGCTCCAAGTATAAACAAAATTTCACCTTATATTAGCTATGAAAATCATAGCCAAAGAACTAAGGCAACAAGGCCATCCAAATCATAGCCAAAATCAAACTTAAGAAAATAATGCTCATCTGGAAGGTTTGCCCAGTTAGGAAGGTTCGCATAGGAAGCTTTTCATGCAAGGGAGAGATTCGCCTGGGCCGGCGGAGAGGGGTCCGAGATTGCGGTGGTGGCGCAAGGCCGGCACGCGGTGGGAGCCAACACGTGTCCCGCCCGGCACGTGGCGATGAGGCTGGCTACGTGGGGCCGGGCTTGGCGAATCGAGGCCGACCACGGCGCGAGGCCGGCGGGGGCTGTGTGAGGCGATGCCTGCCGCAAGTCGGGGCTGTGAGTGTGACCTCGCGACGGAAGAAGACCGATGTGAGGCGAGGCCGTCCGATCGCAGCGAGGTGGCCCCGAGACCACAAGCGAGGTGGCGATGCAGTCCGCCTCGTGAGGTGGGCGCGAAGTGGGGCTATTCAACGAGGTGGGTGGCGACGAGCGGCGTTGGCGAGGTTGCCGGGACCCACAAAGAGAGAGAGAGAGAGAGAGAGAGAGAGAGAGAGAGAGTAGATGAGAGAGAGAGTGAGTGTGTGTGAAGACTGAGAGATGAGAGTGTGTGGCCACTTTAAGCAAATGTATTACCGGTGGATTTTTTATATTTCGGCGAAAATCCATCGATAATAAGTATACATGCTCCCTTACCGAAATTTTTTGCAACAGTTATCGAATTTTTCTGTTGGTAAAACTAATTTTGAAATAATAAAAAATGATTTCCAAAATAAAATCCGTCGGTAAAATTAATTTTTACATTAAAATATAATCCGTAATATTTACCAGAAAATCCATCGGTAAATTCGCGCCAAGATTTTTCCCATTGGCGCACACTATATCGATGGATTACTGACGGAAATGAGTAAAACCCAAAACAAATTTTGTTTGCTGAATTCCTTGTTTTCCGTCGAAAATTAGTCGGTAGCCCGTGAATTTCTTGTAGTGATTGAGAAGATTACTAAGATGGGATAATCCACATCTCTACTAAAGTGATAATGTAAATTACCTTGATAATCTGGATTGCTAATAATGTAATCTAATCAAACAAGATAATATTGTGGCTAAGTAGTTTTAAGTCACATTATCAGGAATCTAAATAGATTACCTCATACCTAATGTCTTTAAAGAGTTGTTAGATGTAAAAACATTCTTGTACTTCTACCTATCAATTTAACTTTTTGAGAGAAATAATTATATGATATAATGTTGAAGTTTCCATAACTAAATATAGGGATTTAATCATTGCTATTTGTCTTTATAATAAATTATTTATGATTCAAGACTAAAAGAGATATTTATTATTACCGTAGATGCTCCATGCTCCACCTCTACGCTGTGTGTGTGACTGACTTGTCGCCATAGAGTAGTTAATGACGTGTGGGCAAACATCATCCCTTTTACTTTCCAAAGCCATCTTAAGGTATGTTTTCGTATCCAATTCTGACTATAACTTGTTTCAAACTTTGATTAAATACCGTAGTTGCACCCTAGTAGCTGTAAACTAACAAAGAAAAAAAACAACAACAACAACAAAACAAGTTATTGCTGAAAGGAAAATGGCGCAGGGAATCAGGTTCTTTCAGCTGATTACAGGCGCTAAGATACCTTCCCTTGGGTTGGGAACTTTTCAGCTTGAAGATCCTGGTGCTTTGGCCAAAGCAGTGACCATTGCCATTAAGGTTTGTTTTCATTTTTTTTTTTTCCTTTTCTCACTTGAATTGCAGTAAAATCTAATACCTACACACCTTAAGAGGATTCCTATACCGATATGCCTAAGATTTCACTTTAGATTTTCGTTGTTGTAGTTTGGTTAGACAATTCTATTGTGCTGATAAGAGACGGATGACTGTTGTTTGTGACAAGTCAGGTTGGATACAGGCATATCGATTGTGCTCAATCTTATGGCAATGAAGCAGAGGTAATAATAATAATAATAATTAATTAGTGAATTATTGATGATCATACCTTTTATTTGCTTTATTTGTGTCCTGTGGCTATGTTGCAATGGTACGGGTGCCCGGCATTGATATACTTGTACCGGATATGGATACAGGAGGATATATCATATAAAAATTGGTATATAGGTATTGAAGGATATATTATATAAAAATATAAAGTCATAACCAATAAATTAATTATATCTCGTAAAACAAGTGATTTATTATGATGCTCAAGCAAAAATATAAAGAGAATTACAAGTTTTGAAGGGATGAAATAGTAGTTTGTTTCATATAAAAGCAAATCAAATAATTTAATTATAAAATTTGATGTTTATAAGGATTAATTTGTGTTTAAGAAATACTTATTTATTGCAATGCTTGATTAACAAGTACCCAACCTGTCATGGTACCTGGCAGTTACGGCTGTCATTTAGAAGTACCCATGCTTCATAGGCTTCTGGTACTTTCTCTGAATATCACTACAATGTATAAATTATGATGTTATTAACTATTACTTAATAGATGTGTCTCAACTTATGCATATTTACATTAATATTTACTCAAGCTGCTGGTTAAGTTCATTTTTCTTATATAAAGTGAAGAGCTCAATGTCTTATGATAGCCAATGAACTTTTTTTTCACCTTTTGTGCGCCTTTTGAAATCTTGGTTTATATAGATTGGCTCTGCTATCAAGAAGCTTTGTGATGATGGTGTTGTAAAGCGTGAAGACTTATGGATCACCTCCAAACTATGGTTTACTTTCATCCGAAAATACTATGATATTTCTGAGTGTTGGAAACCTATGTTAGACTTTGCTTGCTGAGCAAAGGTCCCTTGCTTTCTTGACTATCTCCAGGTGCACTGATCATGATCCAGAAGATGTACCAAAAGCATTAGATAAAACCTTGCAAGATTTGCAACTTGATTATGTAGATCTTTATCTGGTATGTGTTATGTTTACTGGTATGTAAAATTCTGTTGAAGATGTGGAAAATTGGACACAATGAACTCAAATCATGGTTTCTCAATTTAGGTGCCGTTTGAATAGCTCCACTTGTGACTTTATTTAACTCCTTAGTAGTCGAAAGTCACACTTCAACCATTTGGACCTAATTTTTTGTGCATTTTACCACTTCTTGAAAGGCCAATTTTTAGTGCTTTTTAGAAAATTGAAATATCAAGTTTCTTACACAATTTTCTGGATAAACACAAAAGTAGTTTTGTTACTGCACATCCAAATATAGAATAACCTATTTATAAGTTACTTTTCACACAAGATTTTTTATTAGAATCTCTTTTCATATATGGTCTTAGTTAAGCTATTAACTGAAGGGGGCTTTCAGTATTTTGGTTTCATTTTATACAACTAATCGATTCTACATCTATTTGAAAATAATGAAGGGTAATCCATAAATATTTTTCTTTAATTAGTTGAACTAATTCATTTTGTAGATTCACTAGCCAGTCAGCATGAAGAAGGGCTCAGTTGGATACAAACCTGAAAATCTTACAATACCCAACATACCAAGTACATGGAGAGCAATGGAGGCACTGTATGACTCTGGCAAGGCTAAAGCTATAGGAGTGAGCAATTTCTCTTCAAAGAAGCTTCAGGATCTGTTGGGGATAGCAAGGGTGCCTCCTGCAGTTAACCAAGTGGAGTTGCACCCAGCATGGCAGCAGCCTAAGCTGCACGAATTCTGTAAATCTAAAGGAATTCACCTATCTGTAAGTATAGCAAATTCTAATCAGTTAAAGAATATATCTCATATTCATGCAAACACATCCAGTAAATTCAAGATCATGAGGATTCAATACAGGATTGATCGTTTCATTTAATTTGGTAAACTTATCTAGGACCAATTTGGAGATAACTTTGGTAAATCTTCAAATGGTGGTACATATGATCAACCATTTCTTGAATTGATAATTGTCTATGATGATGTATTTCCTTTTTCAGGGATTTTCTCCACTAGGGTCTCAATTTCGCAATGGCGATCTCCTTAAGAATTCTGTTATTAATGAGGTTGCCGAGAAGCTGGGGAAGCACAAGTGGCCCTTAGGTGGGCTTGCAAACGGGACATAGTGTGCTGCCTAAGAGCTCTAGTGAGGAGAGGATCAAGAATAATCTTGATGTCTTTGACTGGTCTATACCTGACGATTTATTCGCCAAGTTCACCGAAATTAAGCAGGCAAGTAACTAATTTAATCCAATTTTTCATGGCTAATTTGGGTTTGTTCAACTAATCCAAGTAGTCTTGCCTTAAGGCTTTGGCCTTCTTTGTCAATGGTCAGTTGGTCACTTATTCTGCTACCCTTAGTGCTCGGGGCCATAAATGAGTAGCCTCTATGTGGGGAAATCCCTTGAATGAGTAGAGCCTAGCGACAATTTACTTGGTGAATCTTTTCTAGCACATTAGAATCCTATGATCCAATAGTATTCAAGTAATTTATTCTTACTAAAAAAAAAAACCGTTTAGCCCTTTGCTTTGTTTACACTTTCAGTTTAATTTTATTTCTCCAATTTCTAGATTTTTGTTAAAAATATCTAAAATTCTAAAACTGGATTGTTTAGTTTTAGTTTTACTTTCAAAAATTTGTGAAGGAAAACTGAAAATTGGAATTTGCAGTTTTAGAATTTTCAAGTATTTTCTTCACAAAATCTGAAACTGAAACTGAAATGAAACTGAAAACTAGAAATTAAAACCAAATAGACTCAAATTCCAATTTTCAGTATTTTTTTTTCACAAAATTCTAAAAGCTGAAATACTAAAAATGGAAACTGAAAACTGAAAATTGAAATCAAATAGGCCCTAGATTTTCATCTCCGTTAGTTCTTGTTTCCTCTTGCATTTATGCGGGAGTCCCAACTCATTATCTTTATGTGGCACAACAGTGCTAGTTACTAGTCAGCATGCAGAAAGCTTCTTTTAAATAACGCTTGGGATGTACACATGCAGGGGAGGGTTATTGATGGCACTGGATTGTTTGTTCATGAAAATTATGGTGCCTATAAGACTCCTAAAGAACTCTGGGATGGTGAATAGAGCATCAAGCGAGATGGTTACAACTTACAAGTCCACTGCTTTCAAAGCAAATTGGTTGTTATTGATCTAATACCAGATTGAAACTATACATGCTTAAAGAGTTGTGTTGTATTCAGATGCTGCTGTTTTTGGTTATTGTGCAAAATAAAAGGGAAAAAAAAACATTAGTTCCTCACTTATATTTGTATGTGATATTGTATTTTTAATTTTTTCAATGTATTGAACTCGATTGGATAAGCTTCTAGAAGCAAAAAATAAAAATACTTTTTTTGTACAAATATACTTTTAGGACTTTGTTGCATGTTTATTTGTACTTTTCAAAAGAAATAGAAGTGAAAAATAATTAATTTTTTTACTTTTTTCCAAAAGCAAATAGGGACTTGTTTCTAGTATAAGCAAAAGCAATTGAAGAAAGAGAACGTCATTGGTTATTCATTGAAATTATTTAAGATACAAATATATCCTCATCAATTTTATAAAAGGGAAAAAATAACCTTCTATATCACTCTCACCTCTTCCTTAATTGTAATTTTACCTGGAAAGTACTTTTATATCCATTCTATGCAAATAGTTTAATAATTTTCTATTCTAACAAAAAGAACTTGTATAATTCTATCCAAAAATATATAATTTTTCTATATCTACTTCTAAAAAGTACTTCTACCAAAATCTTAACCAATGAAGCCCATTGTCTTTCGACAAAAGAAGAATGGATAATTGCCTCAATTGAGTAGATTAACTTTAGCCAATGTAAAAATGATTGCTAGGTGGTGGAGAGGAAAACTATTCCATCTAATATGACCATATGTTCCAACAGTCAAGGAATGCTTGAGCTAGTTGCGTGGATTATGCGGGGACCACTCAAAAAGTCCCAACAATATGATCTTTTCAAATAAAGAAATGAACTTCCACGGAGTTTTGAATTGAATTGAATTTTATTAGGAATTGAATTTAATTCTTACATTTAATGAGTCAGTAAATTAAGCGAGCATTTGTTTCAAGATTTGAAATTATGTTCCTAAAATCGCATTCCTGCGATTAATATTCTTGGAATATTATTCCAAATATCTTTAAAAAATTGTTCGTTTAGCATTAAGTATTCATGTGATTATTTTGTTAAGATTCAGAGAATAAATTTAAAACTTGTTTATTTTATAATCTATATTCCTAGAATATATATCTTAATTTTCAAAATACCCTTAGGTCAAATAATTATAAGGAAAAAGTCAAATAATTGATGGATGATTTAGTAATTGTACTTAATAATTGTGATTCCCAAGTCATAGGAATTTTTTTCCCTATCCTTCAACTTAAGAATGAGATTTCACTAAATCATAGGAAAATTTTTTTCCATGGAATAATTAATATCCAATTTTTTTTTTATAAAACTTGCAAAAAAAAGTAGAAACATATCATTTCCAACTACCTATTCTGGAATAATTAAATATATCTCGAAACAAACGCCTCTATAAAGAATTGAATTCAATTCCTTGATTTGAAATATATCTAAGAATGAATTAATTTTATTATTTTTACTATTTAATATTTTATTAATAGGTTAGAAACAAAATATTATATTCAAACACGATTATTTTGGTATTTTTATTTGCATTGCTATTAAATGGTGGCTTGAATTTGTTGAAGTAAAATCATCATACTCTTGTTGAATAATTTTGACCTTGCATCCACAATGGGGATTGAACCCAAGATCCAAGCAAAAGATAACTCTCCCCTCTACCACTCGACCATTTATGTTGTTGTGTTATAATATATATATATATATATATATATATATATATATATATATATATATATATATATATATATATATATATATATATATATAGACACACACACATAAATATATACTTATTTGAACTATATTATTAGATTGTATTTTTATGTATTTATTTAATTAAATCCAGTTCAACAAGTGACCTGATTGAATCAAATGATCAGCCTTAGCCAAGTTGATCATCAATTTGATTATGAAAACTATAGTAGAGATAAGAGAGTGATTGGAAAGAGAATGATTAAAAAGGAAACAAAATTACCTTTCTATTTGTTTAAAATATCTACTAAAGGAACAATACTAAAATTACATAATCATGTTTGAAAGTTATATTACAAGGGAATAGAATAGAATTTTTAAATTGTGACTGAGGATTGATCTATTTACTCCAAGAGAAAGTCTTGGTCTATTTACTTTATTGAATAACTGTTATATATATCGAATTTCACAAATTCAACCATTGAATTATAAGTTCCCACTAGATGAATCAAACATATAAAATTTCATAACATTTCAAAGTCATTTAATATTTCATCACCCCTTTTATTTGGACGTATAATATAGTTTTGAAAATATAGGTAAATCTTGAATACTAAATAATATATATATATATATCAATGTCCATTTTTTTAAAAATTTGGTATGCTTGATCATCAAGATAATATCATATGATTCAATGGTTGGATTGATAAAATATATTGTTAATAAGAATATATTCAATGGAATAAGTGTAGTAGACTTATGGAGTAAATGAATCCCTCATTTTGTAACTTGTCAAATAACTCTTGATTGTCATTATATATATAGTGGGGATCCGTTTACTCTAGGAGTAAGTCTTGAAGCCCAAATCTCCCCATTTAAATATGAATCCAAGATCAAATCATGAGAAAAGAAACTCATAACTTACATTGAAATAAAGGAACAACCATCAATTAAACAAATCCAACATCAAGGTTTAAAAAATCCACTCACAAAACACCTACATCAGAATTAAAATCCCAAGCCCTAGCTAAGAATCTAGCCACTCATATTTTTGGCAAAAACAAGATTGAGAAGGATAAAAAACACATTGAAACCAAGAAATTCACCACTTGTGATGACTGTTTGGAAGGCACATGACAAATCCCATCCTCATTAAGCCTTATGAGTTATGAGTCTTTCTATATGCATATTTAATTTATAAAATCTAGTTCCAAAACATAATTTCATCTCTGATATAAATCTCTAGCTATTTGGAAATCAAATCATTATAAATACTTTCATAATCAAGCTCAAAATATATATCTCTAATACAAAACATATGAGTTGCTTTCAATACCAAACAAACCATAGAAATCATAATTATGAAAATACAAAACATGCAATATCTTAATGGTTCGGACCCTACCCGTAATGTACACTGGAGCACTCTATCTCTTACAAATACCAAAATGCAACTTCACTCTGAAGTGAAGCTCACCAACTGAGAATCTCTCCTGATGGGGAGGAGGTGGATGAGAAGGACCCAGAGCTAGTGTATCTGTAATGGAAGAAGGGAGAAGGGTGGGTTTCATCTAAAACTCAGGAAGTAGGCCTACCCATAACCCGCTCATGGGACAATAACAAATATTAGAAAAACATACATATATAATTATCAATACTAGTTAATCCAATAGCTCTAAATCATATTCATAGACTTAAACAAAATAGCTCTAAAATGATATTCTTTGGTAAATATAAATAATAGTACTCTAATAGAGAAGCAAAAATTTCTAGTTATGCACAAATCATGTGGCATAACAAAATCTCTGAACTTTGAGGCACCTAACTAGGTCTCATCTTTGATTTCTCTGCACTAGGGGCGACTGGTATACCAAGGTTAACAAAATAACTGCCATTAAATCACATCTTTCTCTATAGTTACCATTTATTCTCTAAATCATAAAAATACTTATTTTCTCTAAAACTCTATCATATACTTATGCTTTACTCTAGAAATCATCATAATATGTCACAAATCTCTAAATATAATCATATTCATACTCTAGCTCTTTAATAAAATCACTTTAACAATAATGGTCCCTTGAGTTTTCAGAAAAATATATATTTCATGCTACAATTTAATAAAATTAGCTCTAATGATCAACATAAGGATCATAGGATCTGAACCAACCACCTAAAGAGGAGGGGTGATGGTGTCAACACCAACGGAGCTCTGGAGGAGGGATGACACCAATATCTACCATATGTCACAGGTAGGGTCCATGGACTTAGGTTATGCTTATGTTTAATATTTTATTACTTAACTATATAGATTATGTTATAGAAAGGATTTATAAACTTAATTTGGTTTTATGCTTGAACTATATGTGGTATTGTGTTTAATAAAGTTTGAAAACTAATTTGGTATTAAGGTTGGACTGTTAATCTATATCATAGTTGATACATGTTGGACTATAATGAGATATTGTTATATTCTAAATGGCGCATTCTAGAATGCTTGATGCTCAAGTGTTGTGGTTTTGTTTTTGGATATTCAGGTTGAATTCTTGTTTGGGGAATGTTCAAGAAACAAAGGAAACTCTCTGTTTTAGGAAATTGTGTGTGTTAAGGCTTGCTGGGGAAGGTGTTTTCTATACCTAGTCATGACCTAAGTTGGGTCATGACACTAAAGATGAAGAATAAGAACTCATAAAGACCGCAGAGATAATCATTTCTATCTCTAGCCTTTAACCTATGTTAAATTCTAGTTTGACTTATTTTATAAAGTAAAATCTATTTTATTGTATAAAACATACATCGATTAAACGGTGGCCAAACCAAGAGCAGCATTAAGATTGCTAGAAAATAAGGAATAAAGTAAAAAGAATTAAAATAACAAAAAGGGCGCAAAATATTTTCCTAAAAATCTATCTCCCTAACATCTTTGGGAGCTTAGAAAGACATACAAAGAGAGAAATCTAAAACTCAAAAATGAAAATTAAGTGTAAAAAGTTCTCTTGAAGAAACTAAAAACTACCTATATATGCTTAAAAGTGAAACTAAAAAGATAATTAAAAATAAAAGAAAAAGACTCAAATGTCATTCCTTCCTTAAAATATGCTCAAATCTTATCCAAATCTCCAATTATCTCTCCTCAAATCATATTGAAATCTTTTCCAATTATCTCTTTGATGTCCAATTGCTTATTCATTATCTTATTCTACAAATCAAATCAAATTAGTGAAGATATTTTGCCAACAAATCTCCAATAAATCACAACTCACTAAACAAATCAACTAAAGATAATTTAAATTGATTTATTAATATAATTACTTAAAAATAGCTCGCTTGTTGTCATAATTCCTAAGGTCGATAACCCTTCGCGACTTCGAGAATTGGTATGCCATTTAGAATTGTTAATCTGATTATGACTTGTATCTCAACCTTTTTTCTCTCACTTCTTTGGAATGGTGAGAAGTTAGAGGCCTTTAAACGTCTAGAGGATTGCGACAAGGCAACCCTTTCCTCGTATCTTTTCATCATGTGTATGGAGAAATTGGCTCTTCTCATTAATGAAAAAGTTTCTAATGGGCCTTGGCAGCCTATTCGTATATCCTGTCTTGCCCTCGATATCCCTTACCTCTTTTTTTGTGAATGATTGTTTATTATTTGTCCAAGCGAAATCCAATCAGGTTTGCCTTCTATCTTCGGTGTTGGACATGTTTTGTAAGGCTTTTGGGCTGTCCCTGAACCTGGAATAATTGAAATTTTTGGTTGCTAAGATGGTATTGTGTGTTAAATGCAATAAGTTTGCCTCTATTGTCTCTATCCGTTCGAACCAGTTAGGGTAAGTACTTGAGGTTTCCCATGGTGGTTGGGCGGCCAAGCGTGGCAGATTTTAACGTTATCCTAGAAAAGTTGCATGCACGCCTGGCTAGTTGGAAAGGGAAACTCCTCAATAAGGACAAGCATGTGACCCTTGCTAACTCTGTGCTCTCCTCTATCCCCATGTAGTCCATGCAACATTTTTGGCTCCCAGAGGGTGTTTGCACATTAATTGATTCAATGGTTCGCTGGTTTATTTGGCAAAGGAACACATCAAGTTCAAAGGGTGGCATATGGTCCGTTAGGATGTTGTTGCCAAGCCTAAGCGGATGGGGGGCCTTGGGGTGCGAGGGCCCGTCTTTGCAACACCGCCATGCTTGGGAAGGAGTCAGGCCAAGGTTAATAAGCCCCATCACCTTTGGGTTACTCTTCTTTTGGCTAAATATCTTCAGGATGGGCCTTTTGGCATGTTCACCCTAAGGTTAATGATTCTTCATTTTGGAAAGCGATTTTGAAGGCGCGGAGTCCTTGCATCATTTTTTATGTATTAGTGTGGGGTTTGGAGATGTTTCTCCTGGTATGTGTAAGACCCCAATTTATTTTATCCTTAGTTCCTTTAATTTGTGTATGTGGAATTAATTGATATGTTAGAATAATATTTGGTCCAATATGGATAGCATAGGAGTAATGGGATTTAGCCAGTAAAACATATAACATGTATTAAGGGAGTATTATTATTATTATTATTATTATTTTTAGATAAGATATGATGAGATCTTTTTATTTATTTATTTAAAAGGAAGTCTATCTGTAATTAGTAGGAAGGAAGAACCCCACTATCTCTATCCATAAGAGTAAAAGTAGTGCCCATTACTCACATTTTCTCACTTCTATTGTTAACTCCCACTACTAAACCTTAGCAGAGCATATGGTCACACACCCTTTCACCTCTATAAAAATTCTCTTCACTTCATCTCTTTGATCTTTTCCAAAATCTTTCATCACAAATCATCATCACTTTTGGAAGAACAAGATTCATCATTAATTCTCCCTCTTGAAGCCGTGGCACACCCAAGCGTAGAAGAGGAGGATTTTGCCTTTTTCCATTTCAACAAGTCTTAGGAGTTTCTAATTTTAGTTAATCTTCAAATCAAGTAAGGGTTTTATGCAACTTCAACATATCAATTGATCTACAACTTCCCCAATTACTGAAAATTGAGTCTGTGAGTCCTAGATCGCATGTTATGAACGTATTCATGTTCGTTTCTATATACAAAAGGAAGTTATTATTATATCCACATTTAAGTTACGATCTTCAATTCGTATCTTTTCTTTTGTGGCTCAATACTAGTTATCTTCTTATATGACACTCTTATATGTCCAATTATTTTATTGGTTTCCTTACTTGCATTTAAAATCCTTCCTGAAACTTTCAACAAGTCCAGAATAGTTTCATAGTTCAAGATGCTAAGCTTGTTAGTTTTAATGCTTTTCAATTAATCAAATTGCAATTCATATATCTATTTAACTATCGTGAAACAATAACACGTTATATGAGATCAATTTCTTTCCTATGTGTCTAGCTATCCAAGTCTATCCTTTAATTGGTCTTGAAAGCTTCCTTAAATTTTGTGATAGATTACTTTACGCCAATATTTTGCTATGTTATTTTCTTTCTTATGTGAGTTTTAATTATAGGGCAGAACCTTTTAGCTTATCTGATGCATGTATTCTAATTACATTATTATCTTGTGCAATTTTGCGTTGGATCAAGGGTTAATTTTAATTATTTGATGTATCTTTGTATAACATTGATATCTTACGATATTTGATGACGTTGCTTTAATAGCTTTTGATAGTTTACAATATGATGTCGTACATAAACTATTAAGTTAATAATGATGTGCATGTTAAAGATGTTGGTCTCGGAGCCTCCTGATTTGGAAATAATCCTCAATAGAAAGAAGTGATCTCCTTGTTCAACACCCTGTTTATCCCCATTGTATTTGTCGATAACGATCGGCTTTTGGTATGAGCTCATCACCCCACTTAATGGATAAGCTGGATGTATAAATAAATAGATGTATTAAGAAAGACCGGACAAAGTGTTTTATGTGACGTCTGAATTTTGTGTATATAGATATTAATTGGATTGTTATGTATTCATGTAAATTTAGAAATTGCATCCATAATAAGAAAGATCATATTAAAAGACGCGTCTACCTCGAGTAAAGATCTTTGGAACTTATTAATTAGATTTTAACATATGTTCATGTTTTTCAAGAATAAACTGAGGTGGCCAGAGATGATTTCGATGACACTAATTGACGTGTGCATTTATTCTTACTGGAACTTTCGAGTTTGTGTCATCTCTAGATGTGGAGGAGGCTAGTGAGGTCCTTGAGGAGGAGTACGTACTGAAGAGTAGATAGGATTTAGTTCCACTTATGATACTTTAGTTAATTAGACCTATTCGATTATTCAATGTTTTGATTTGTTGGTGACTGACTATTGTTAGTTGGAGACTTATTATTGTTCATGCTATTTATATTATAGCGACTATATACGTGTTGGAGTTAATTACCTGTTATTGCAATATACTATTTTAGACTTTTGATTGGATGAATGTGTTTATTATTACTTAGTTAGTTTCACTATAAATTAGTATCACATATAATTATATATGCGTCAGGCTTCTAGTTTGATTTTTAAATAAAAATAAAAAATTATTATCATTATTTTTCTGCTTATATTATATTTTGAAACTGCAAAATCATAACGTCAAAGCGTAACAATTTAATAAATTCTGCTATGACTTAAGCATATGGGAATAATTATTAGAATGCTACATTTTGGTATAAGATTTAATTCTCTTTGAGCCTAAGGATTGGATTAACTATGCTTCTTAAGCATAGAACAATAGCTATGTCGTGCTTATAGTGTGCTTAGGGATTGATGGCACCTGGTAGACATCCTAGGAATCAACAGAGGATGCCCCTACTAACAGGGGGACATGATGGAGACTTTAACAGATGGCTAGATCAATGCAGCTTATGGCTGATCGTTTGGATCGTCAAGGAAATGGACAACAGAGCAAAAGGTGTAGAGGAGATGGTATTCTTGAGTTTAGGAGCAAGACCTTGCATTCCAAAGGACATGTGACCCAGTGTGGCTGATGCTTGGGTCAAGAGCATTGAAAATATTTTCTCAGTTGTTCCATGTTCAGAGGAACAAAAAGCAAGTTTCGTTATCTTTATGCTGGAGGGCGAACCCAGAGGCATGGTGGTCTGGTGCTAGGAGAAATTTTCAGACACTAACCACATTACTTGGGACATGTTCAAGGAACAGTTTTATGGGAAGTATTTTCCAGCCTCGGTAAGGAATGCAAAGGAAATGGAGTTCCTGGCACTTAAGCAGGTGATATGTCCGTCTGAAATATACAGCCAAGTTTGGAAAACTGACCAAATTTTCCAAGCTTTATCAAGGCAATCCGGATGAGGAGTGGAAATGTGCCAAGTTTGAAGATGGTTTGAAGCCGAGAGTTAATGATGCAGCAGCACATATAGAAATTCATGATTTCGCCACTGGCAAACAAGTGTTCCATCATTGAGGCAAGCAAGAGAAGGCTAGCTACCTCAAGGGCTGAAGCATATAATCAGAAGATGGCTCTCAGGGAAGCAATTTAAGTAAAGGGCACAAGGAGGCCTTCAGGCTAGTAGGTCTAGTGGTGCTCAAGGTGTTAAGGGCAAGTAGCCCCAGGACAATCATCCATTGACACATACTACATCCGAAGGCACAGGTTTGCCCTAAGTGCAACAAAGTTCATGGAGGCCACCCCCCTTCTTGGCTAGGGAGTTTGCTATAGGTACTAGAAGCCTGGACATATCCTTCGTAATTGCCTTTTGAACACTCTGCAGCTGGCTTCCAATAGGCCCCAGCGCCAAGGCAGAGTCTTTATGGTAAGTTGTGAAGATGCTACACAGTTCAATGATCTTATCCAAGGTATGTGTGAAGTGAATGGTCAAAAATAGTTGTACGTTATGACTCTAGTGCTACTCATTCCTTTATTTTTCTTGAACATGCAAAGTCTTTATGTTTACCTGTATTTAGTTGCCATATGACTTGTTTGTGTCTACCCTATTGCCAAGCCCATCAAAACATGTGTAGTCTACCTAGATTGTCATTTCAATATAGATGGTAAGCCTTTTGTGTATGACCTCATTAGCCTACCCATGTTGGGTCTAGGAATAATCCTTGGTTTGATTTGGTTATTGCATATCACGTCTTGTTAGATTGTAATGCCAAGGTTGCCATTTTCCCTGTAGAACTGCTCACTGCAAACCTATCACTCTCTTCTTGAATGCGATTGAATTGAACTTTTGTGGGGCTATAAGTAAAGGTTTTGTTCTCCTGCTAGTGAGGTGGAACTTGAGAGGCCTTAGAAAAGATACCAGTGGTTTAGGATTACCCAGATGTGTTTCCTGAAGAGATACCTAAATTTCCCCAAGTTAAAGAGGTTGAGTTTTCCATAGAACTGGTTCCTAGGCAGGGACCAATGTAACACCCTAATAATTAACCCAATACACCTAGGCAGTATTTGATTAATTACTAGACTTTACTCTTTGCTTCAGTTCCTTAATCATGCTTTGAAAATACTTAGTGAAATTACGAGCCATTTTTTTTTTAAACATAATTGAAAACGTGAGCGCTTAACGTGAATGATTTAGCAAAATTTAAAAGACACATAGGAATTTACAAACATCACATCATAATATATTGGCTCCATCATATAGCATCCATAATTACATATCATATAGATATTTTGCCTACCAACAGAATAAGACTAAGTGTAGGCAATCTAATAAAACATAAATAATATATGGATGGAAGGACATCCATTAATGGCACCTAGTAATAACACTCCAGGGATAGGGATAGATATCTGAAATATACGAGTGAAACTCAGGATTCAAGTTCAGCTACCGTGAGCCTCAATGTGATTCACGAACGCTTCCTTCTATTTCTGAAGACGAGATGGAAAGAAAAATAGAGGGAGTGAGAAACTTATAAAAAGAATCTCAGTAGGGTACTCACCTCATGATGCATTGTGTCATCATCATCGTCCCCAGGAACCTCGGGTTATTATGAAATAGTGAGCATGCTAAGATTGATTTATTAAGTTCGAAAATATACTTTACCGAGGTTCGTCGGTTTAATCATGCGTCTTATAATGCATCATAAACTTAGCATGTCATGTTTATAATGAACTTTTCCTTTCATATATAATAACATAGTTATGCATAAAATCACATCATATTCCTCATCATCATTTCATAATACTATGCATAGCAGAATATCATATTTCTCATCATCATCTCATAAATACTATGCATAGCAGAACATCATATTCACATAATGCATTTACTTAGTTTCTTAGGTGACTTAAAGTTACTTTCATCATCATTTTCCTGGGCCACCCTATACTCCACCCTTTTGGGAGTAATCTAGGTTATGAGCTCATACCTTGCTAGTCGTCACCAGCACATACTTATCCCTTTTGATAAGTAAAAATTCCGTCTCTACCCTTTTGAGAGAACAGACTAGGGGGCAAGAATCACCTTTTCACCGCCTATAGTTTGATGGGTCCAAAGGATCATTTTCTCATATATTTTGAGTCACCTTTAAGTCTTTGCATGTTATATCATAATACAATTCTTCATTCATAATCATCATAACATTTTCTCATTTATAGTCTTATGCCGAAATAATATATACCAACTGTAATCATGCATCTGGAGATTCCAGGAAAGAGAGGTGGGTCACAATGGACACGCTTAAATACCAAATCTTTCCTTAGCCAGAATCTTTCCAAATTGCACTCTTACAGGAATACACTTTCTTCCAGTAACAGAATATGTCTTTATTTCATGCATAAGTTTTCATTGTTTGCAACAACAACTATAACATACAAACCAGGGAATCAATCAATGACACCAAATTCTTAATAAGCATCAAATCACATTTTAAGTACACATAAATTACTAGCTTCCCATAAAATTCTTACAAAGTTTTAAAACTCTTTTAGAACTAATTCCTTTTGTTAAACTTGAAAGAAGTCATAGGACTTTAGGCCTAAATTAACCATGGGACCGATTTATAACTTGAAAGAATGTTCATAATTAAATCTTTCACTTAAGATAAAAGGAGCAAGTCTTGAGCTTTAGAGATTTAGGTGACATCTTTGAATTATTACCATGCTATGCAACCTTATTTTAATCTTATCTTTATAAGGTGATAGCTTGGAATTATAAACATGATATGCAATTCCATTTCTTTATCTTTAAGATTTAAGGTGATAACTTGAAAATTAAACATGATGCAAGAACTTGTAATATAAACATGATGCAAGAAACTGGAGCGGCCGCAAGGACAAGTAGAGGGAGAAGAATCTTAAGCAGGAGCGGCGGTAGTCCGCATAGGACCGGTGAGGGAGATGAGAATTACATTTTTTTTTAAGCTCCAATTCTCAAGACTTCTTAAAGAATAAATTCTTTAACTCCAATTATCTCATTTCTTTGCTTATGATTCATAAGCAAGTCTTTGAGCTCTAGGATTTTTAGGTGATGACATAAAATAAACATGCCATGCATTGATTCTTTTAGCCATTATAAAATAAAGTGAGAGCATAAAATAAATATGAGATGCAACTTCTTTATTATCTTTAGAGATTAAGTGACAACTTGAAATTTAAACATGAAATGCAAGCTTGGAAATTTAAACATGAATATGCAAGTTCATTTATTCATTCTTGAGAATTTAGTGATGACATAGAAAGTAAACATGGTTATGCAAGGCATAAACTTAAACATGGATGCAAGTTCATTTTATTTCTTTACTAGAGCTCCTCCAAGACTTTAGAGAAATATAAATTCAACCCAATATATCTTAGCAAGACAAAGTGAAAAATACATCTTTCAAGTTCTAAACTCAAGATCATAAAAACATCATAAAAATATTATTCTTTAAAGTTTTGCATCAAGTGGAACTTTCAAGCTTTAGAGGCCTAACTTGTGATGGATTCACAACCCACCCTCAAGGTCCTCATCATCAAGCCATCATCTTAGTCCCACCTAGGCCATATGGCTGAATTGTTCAAAGAAAAAGGAAGAAGAAAACCAAATGGAAAAACTAGAGAAAATCCATGAAATCATCATTTTGAACCAAGAACAACACTTAGCAAAGCATAGAAATAAACTTAAAAACAACTCCCTACCTAATCTGATTTGAAGGAAAGGAAGAGAACTTGGTTTCCTTGAGTGAAATGAAAGAAAATATTCTTGAAAACTTGAAGAAAGAATTCAGCCAAGAGGAGGAGGAAATGAGAGCTTTTGGTGCTCCTAAAACTAGAATTTGTGTAAGTTATGAACTAAGCATCTAAACTATCTTCAAGCATGCCTATTTATAGAGATTTTGCAGCTCATAAATGGACAAAGGAAGGAAAGAAATCTGACCAAAAATTAGAGAAAAAAATAAGGAAGAAAAATCATTTTGTTTGGTGGCTTAAAACATGGAATCATGTTTCCATGTTTTCATGATTCTTTGTTTTCATTCTTTGGATTTTTGTGTAATAATTTTCTGACTTATTACTCAATAATTTCGTGCATTACAGCCTTGTGGAAGAGGATTTTGTGTGTTCCATGTATTTTTTAGGTGTAGGCAAGGTATTCATGCAATTTAGAGAATTTACGGTTAAGGGTTTAAGTGAATTACTAAGCAATTTGGGTGTTTTAAGCAATTTTAGGTTCTAATCAATCTAAATAAATAATTTTGACTCTAGATTAGTAATTAGAATTTAATAAGCTTTAATTTGAGCCTAATATTGCTTAGGTTTCGTTAGACAAATCAAAAATCTCAAAATTTGCAAAACTTCAAAGACGGGGCAAAATGGTCATTTTACTTAAAAATTGCCCGGACCATTCGAACTTAACCAATGGTTAATCATAGCTTAAAAACACCTTTTAAAACATTTTAGTGAGGTTCGGGCTAGTCGGCACGCAAATCGAAGTTAAACGCGCGGGGCGTTTTGGTCATTTCGCGTCGAAACTCAAAATTGAGATTCTTCTCCTCTATTAACACACATAACACAAACAATCCCTTATTATCATCAAAACATCCCCTTGAGGACGGGTGGGGCCCACGATCCTCATTTTCTGAGTAAAATAACCTCAGGGGCATTTTGGTCATTTTACACGTACAGAAATTGGGGTTTGCAATATTTGCACGAATTGCTCCTAACTTTTCTTCTAACGTTATATTCCTTTATTAAGGATTGTTTGGTCTCAAATTTTATATAATATTTACCTACGGTAATTCGGTAATTCCTAATGACAGTAAAAATTACAATAAAAATTGGGGCGTACAACCAATATCCATAGCTCCCTATAGGATGTCTCCTTGGGAGTTTGCTAAGCTGAAAACATAGATTGAGGACTTGCTAGAGAAAAAGTTCGTGAGACCTAGTACTTCGCTTGGGAAGCCCAGTCCTATTTGTTAAGAAAAGGATGGGAGTTTGAGGTTGTGTATAGATTATAGGCAATTGAACAGAGTAACGGTGAAGAACAAGTAACCCCTACCTAGAATAGATGACTTGATGGATTAGATTAGGGGTGTGGTGTTTTCGAAGATTGATTTGAGGTTCTGGGTACCATCAGACTTGGGTAAGAGGGAAGATATCGCAAGACGTTTTAGAACTTGTTATGGGCATTACGAGTTTAGAGTCATGTCCTTAGATTGACAAATGCTCCTGTTGTGTTTATGGACTATATGAATAGGATCTTTAGACCTTATTTGGACAAGTTTGTAGTAGTCTTCATAGATGATATTCTCATCTCTTCAAGCTCTATAGAGGAACATGAGAGTCATTCTGAGATGGTTTTAGAGGTCCTTAGGAGAAGAAGTTGTTTGCTAAGCTTTCTAAATTGAATTTGGATGGATGAAGTACAATTTTTAGGGCATCCAGTGTCTCAAAGGGGAATTTCGTAGATCTTAGTAAGATGAGGCAATGATGGATTAGGAGAGACCTACCTAGGTAATGAGATTCTCATTGCTTTTTAGGCTTAGGCTATACGAAGGTTCATAAAAGGATTTTCCTAGATAGCATTACCCTTGACTAAGTTTACTAGGAAAAATGCCAAGTTTGTATGGACCCAGTGTAAGGAGAGCTTCTTGGAACTTAAACAGAAGTTAACTTCTACCCAAGTGCTTGTATTGCCTAATCCTATAAAGCCTTTTGAGGTGTAATATGATGCCTCGGACAAAGGTTTGGGTTGTGTGTTAATGCGGATGAGAATGTGGTGGCTTATGCTTCACGAAAGTTAAAGCCACATGAAATGAACTACCTACCCATGATCTTGACCTGGGCATTGGTATTAGCAGTGAAGATGTGGAGACATTATCTTTATGGTATTTGCCTTTTGGAAGCAGCGGTGAATTATTGGTATTGGTGCAATCTATAGCAATTAGTTTTCCATTTATTTATTTGAGATTTGAATATGGTTTTGTGTATTGAGTGGTATAGATTGATTTTGTTGGATACAGTGGTGGCATCGAGAAGGGTGACGTTGTTGGAAACGATAGATGGTGGTGGCAACGGTGGAGTGGGAGTTAATTTTTGCCTAATTTTGTAACCTTTTTTTAGCCTAATTAAACGGGAAAATCTTCTAAATCCAAAATAACAGATGACATATTTCATTCCAAAATCCATTTGTCAAGCTTATAAAATCCATCTATAATTTCGTCTGTGTTTCATAAATTTCTTGCAATGGAGTTTGTAGGACTTGGGCTGGGGTGTGGACGAATATAGCTCATAACAAATAATTCTAGTATTAATTCTTGTGATTTCACATATCATTATGATATATTATTTTGGACAAATTCATTTATTTTCCTTGAGATCTAATCCTATATCAATTACATAATGATTTAGTTTCCCTCTAATTTTTTGTATTTCATTCAACCAATTATCTCCAAGATTCTATTTATGTTAGCTAATTAAATTTGTCTCCATGTCAACCAATAAGATTGTTGCTATTTTTATATTTCATTTAAGAATTATTTGTTTAATTTTTCTTTTAACTTAATAGAATTTTCATTCTTATAATTAAATTTATATAATTTTAATACATGATGATTGATTTTTCAATATTGAAAATAAAATATGTATAGCTAATAATTTAAATTATTATCGATTAATCAGGATTAAATTCGTATAATTTTCATATAATGATAAATAATTTTTTATTATGATCATAAAATGGATAATGAATATGATTTTATTTATATACACCATTAGTATAAAAAAAGTTATAAAAGGATCCAACCATTTATATATCATCAAATCAATAAAATTAAATATTAAACTCAATCATCCACTATACTTTGAAAGTATTACAAATAAAAGTATATATTTTGATGATATTATAAAACTCTTTTACATTTTTAGTACATAAAAAATCTCTAAATTAATAATACCTTTTAACTTTAGTCATAAAATATGAATAATCAACAATTTAATTTTTTTCTTAATTTATTTTTAAACTTTTTTTAAGCGATTTTCGGTTTTTGAAAAATTTTAATTATATCATTGTAATATTACTTGATAACTGATTCAGAAATAAGGCGAAATGTTGCTATGTACTTTTTTTTGTTAGAAATGTTGGGATATTGTCATGTCTGGCTATTTAGGCCGAAGCTTTCTCACCCATCATAATGGACTATCAAATTTATCATATTTAATATATATCATGATTGCAATCAAACATTTGTCAAGTTGTATTTAGGGCGTTTAAAAATGTAGCTAAATGTTTTCCTAATTTAAATAATAAATTATATTATATATTTGTAGTCTTCCAATAAATAATATTTTACTATGATAAAAAAATTGAAATTATTGGATTACAGGAATAATTTATGTACCAAATAACTACTATAAATTTACATTAAATTATTAATAAATAATGTTTATATTGTTATTGAATAAAAACTTAAGTTTGTTATGAAAATAGGAATGCTTTAAATTTTATTTAAATATTTTTTAAAAATCCGATAATACTCATTGTACATTATATGCTACAATTGCGTTTGTCATATTAAATATATGAATCTGAATTTTTGATATAAAAGGTATTATGAATTTAATAGAGCAAAGAAATAAGGGATTGAGAATTTTATAAGGTCTTTCGTCTTTAAGTTCACAATGAAATCCTAAGTATATTTTAAGAGAAAGATGCTCCCATGACATATAAAAATAAATAGAAAAAATTGCTTATAAATAATGGGACCTCAAATGGTGATGCCAAATATATACATTGCATTATTACATTAAGCATATACATCACTTGGTATTGTTTTACCTATATTATAATTATTATCAATTTTAAAATTTAAATGATAAATTATATTTACAGATATTTCTAATCTTATAATATATACTTTTTAAATTCAATTTGTGTGTAGGGACCTAAACATGAAGATAACACAAATTTATTAATTATTACTAAATTTAAATTAAATTTATCAATGAAGTAATTAATATTTATATATATTTTTGAATTTGGTAACTATTATAAATTTCAGTGATAAAAAATATAAAAGTTTAAAGTTTCATTATTTTTTTTAATTTATTACTCTCCCTGTAGGCCTATATATTATAGTTATATTTATTTGATTACATAATTAAGGTTTTAGATAGTAATTTCATTTGTTCTTTGAAAATTATAGGGATTTATTTGCTCAAAGGAGCAAATGACAGAGATGATACAAATATATATTACATGGGTAATGCAAACATAAAATTTACACTTATTAAATATTATTAAATTTAAATCAAATTTATCAATTAATTATATAGTTTATAATATATTATTGAATTTTATATTTATTATAAATTTTAAACCATGATAATAAAATATTAAAACTAAAAAAATTATTCAAAAACTTTATTATACTCGATTGTAGGCCTATTATAACTATATATATCCGGTTACATAAATTATGTTTCAAAGTGAAATCTCATTTATTTCTTAAAAGTCCTAGATTTAATTGCTCCAAGAAGCACATGATAAATAAGTTTAAACAATAATTTTAAAAAGATTCATATAATTACAAGATCCTGTTAAGTTGATTGTATATTTATCAT
>JAMLFY010000012.1:15887088-15907088 GCA_030441495.1 Dalbergia oliveri
ATGGGTTATAATTATCTTTCACATTACCTATATTTTTTTAATACTATAACTAATGTATCAAGTGATAAATGATACAAAGTAAAACTTTCTAATCGGCTCACATTTTCTTTAGATTCGGTGTGCACTTCCAGCAGCTCTGGTATCATCTAGTTTTGCTACGCTTTCGATCTTCTCTCAGATTTTGGCTCTCGTATGGTCTCTTTCAGTCCTCAATGTTAGGTCTGAGGCGGTTTTGATATCGATGCTTTGAGTTTGGTTGAGTTTTGTGTTTTGACTATTTTGTGTTTGTGGTGGCATTTATCTTATTGATTGTTCAACTAGAGCTTTTGGTATTTTGATGCCTTTGACTGAGGGCTTTCCGGTTTGTGTTTTTGTCACTGATGTTATTGGTGCTCTCTCCATAGTGATTCGGGCATTGGTGAAGTTTTGCTACCCAAAAAGTGCTCTTGTGCCGATTGGGGTGCTTCTCACTATTGAGAATAGTGTGATGCATGGGTTTATGCTTCGTGTTTGAGTATGGTGTCTAAAGCCTCATATATTTGCACTAATTTGTGTTTTTTCTTCTCTTGGTGATAGGTTTCGTTGTGCTTGGAGTTGCGGTGTTATTTCTTGTTGTGTTTCTTTGAAAACTTGATGTACTCTATTTGCTTTTCTCTCTTTGAGTTGAGCCTTTTTTAACTATAAAAAAAAAGGGGATGCATGGTTTTTGTAAGCCAGCAAGCAATTTTTAGATAAATATTCTTTAGTATTTAAGCATTCAATTTAATCTCAAATATTGGGTAAATAACACTAAACACCCTTGAGATTTAAAATTATTAAGCTTCATCTCATTCTTCTACAAATATGGCACTCCACCACATTTCTATTATTAAACTCATTTTTTTAATTCATTAAACTCATCTTTTCCTTAATATATATAATAAAAATTATAAAATAAATCTAAACATTTATTATTTGATGAAATACTACAACTCCAAATTTTAAAAATATAATAATTTTATAGTTTTAAAAATAAAATTATGTTTTTAAATTTTTCTTTCAAAGTATATAAGACTAATTTAACAATAATATTGAGTAAGATTTATAATTAAATGATATTATTTCATTAATATTTAATAATTTTATATACTTTAAAAGAAAAAGTTAGTAATTTTGTATTAAGGGTTTTTACTTACTCTCAGAGTTCAAAAAATAAAATCATGTTTTTAACTTTTTTCTTTTGAAGTATATAAAATTACTTTAATAATATTGAGTATGATTTATAATTAAATGAATATTATTTTATCTCATAAGTTAATATTTTAATAACAAATAGAATGTTACTTTTAGCAAATTTTATTTGCAATATTAAGGATTTCAATATTTACAACCTAAAATTGCATTGGCAATTTCTAACCCGAAATAATAAATGAAAAAACTTATAGAATTGATAGATTTTTCAAAAACAAATCACACAAATAAATTTTAATTGTAGCAAAAGTGCAAAATAATTCCAAGAGTCATTGTTGGAACAGCAAATTTGTTATTTTATAAAAGATGTATGCTAATCAAAAGTTAAAAACATAAATATATTTAAGCTAAAATTTTGATATTACACATTAATTTATTTTATGAACTATAATATTCATTTAATTATAAATCTTACTTAATATTATTACTAAAGTAGTTTTATATACTTTGAAAGAAAAAGTTAAAAAAATGACTCTATTTTTTTAACTCTTGAAATTATTATGTTTTTAAAATTTGAAGTTATAGTATTTCATCATATAGGAGATAAGCATAGTTAGGAAGTTAGTTATCTGATTAACAAATTAACTAAGAGTTGTTAAAAGTTGTTATAGTCTTTATTAGATAAGTTGGCACTCCTGAGACTAAGTGTGCTTGTATATGTAACTCTCTGTATCTCTTTCTTCAACAATATACGCAATACACTTTTATCTAAGATTATCACATACATCTCTCTTTGCGTTGAGTGTACCCCTCCTCTTTGCATAAGTCTCTGATTAATGGTATTAGAGTGGTGACGATCCATGAGGACTCCAATAGCTTTCGTAGCTTAAACGCTTCATACTCAAGACATTTGTGAATCCAATTTCGCTTAACCTGGACGACGACAATTTCTTTCCATGGAAGCTTTGGCAATTATCAAGGCCAATAAGCTCAAAGATCATCTTCTCCAAAGCAAGATGCCATCACGATTTGCCAACATTGCTAATTAAAAGCGGAAAATGAAAGTGAAGAATTCCAAAAGTGGGAGCAACAAGATCAGCACCTTATAGCTTGGTTACTTGCATCTAATGACCTGAGTTTTACAAATCGCTTAGCAGATTCTAAGTTTGCATGTGATTTGGGAGCATCTCGAAGAATGTTTTGCAGTATAAGTGAAATCTAAGGTGAAACAACTCAAAACTCAGTTGAAATCAATCAAGAAACTTAGTTCTTTAGATGCAGAATCTCTGCAAGATTAAGAAAATTGGAGATTCACTTTCTATATTAGCAGCACCAATTACAAGAGAAGACTACATTGAAGCAACTTTGGAAGGGCTCGGTGAAGATTATGGTGTGTTTATCGCCTTGGCAATGGGAAAATTTTCCACACTATCAATCATTGAGCTTGAATCTCTTCTTCTCTCAGAAGACCTCATTGAGAGGTTCAAAAAAAGCTTGGGTCGATTCAAGCCAACTTGGCCCAAAGTGGAGAAGTCTTGGTCGAGGTCAGAACAATGGAAGAAGGAGCCGTGGTCGAGGGTTCAATGGTGGCAGACCCATTCAGTAGAGGAATCGCCCACAATGTCAATTATGTAGGAGAATAGGTCACACTATATGGAAATCCTATTAAGGTTCGATCAAAGTTTACCTAATCCCAATAACACCGCTCAAAATCCTCATCCTCCTCCTTCCACCTCCTTTCACAATCCTCTAGCTCAGCAAACTCAAACCCTTCATAGGCTTTCTGTCACGACTCGATTTGCACGTGACCGGCACGTGAGAAATCTTATTCCTATGTAAGCCTCGTGACATAATGCTTTATATGCATAATTATTTACAACTCTTTCAAGACATAATTTCATTTTTACATACAACTCACTCGTTATTAAACCATCTAATCCAATCAAATCTCATAATCCGTCTCTAAATTCTGAAGTTATAGTAACAACATAATAATATATATAAGTCTGCTTATACAAAATTAGCTAGAAAAGGTAAAGTTTCATAACTACAAGTCAAGAAACCATCATGATATGTATGAACTCTAAAACATGCCCTATGGTCCAGATCCCTCCTATAATACCGAGCACTGCTAGAAATAAACAACAAACACTCCACCCTAGTCAAGCTCACCACTGAAACTCTAATGTTGCTAGGATGATGGTGGCTGGGAAGGACCCGCAGCGCTTCTATATCTGGAAATAGGGAAGGAAGAGAGGGTGAGTTTTGCTACAAAACTCATAATGAGTCCTCACTGAAACCCCCTTTCACGGGACACCAAAGGAGCAATGTATGAAGGAATCATAATAACATTAATAATATTCAAAGTCTTACATAATTACATGTACCTACATATATATATATATATATATATATATATATATATATATATATATATATATCAAATTATTATTTCATAACTCAATAAAAGGAATTTCTTCAATTTACTTTCCTATCTAACGTCACAAAAAATCATAGTGTAGTAGCTCCTAGAGAAACAGTAATGTCTAGTCTATACTATCTAGTCTAAGGGTGCCAGACCCGGCTCCACCCTCAAGACTTCTCATGGGTGCTGGACATGGGCTCCACCCTCTCAACTTTTCTTTCCCCCAGAGACGAGCTAAAGGAAGAACATATATTTTTGTTATCTCTGGCCTAGGCATACTTGGTACCAAGGTTAACGGATTTACTGTCATTAACATCAACATGTTTCTCTATAGCTATTATAACTGAATCTGAAAACCCTTAAAAACCTTTTTAGTTCAGAGAGCTCTAAATCTATCTAATTCTTAACAGTTCAACCTTACATAACTGTGGCTATAAAATCATGCTCAAAGGATCGCCCTTTATAGACATTTGTGATTTCTAAAGCCCACAGAATATGTAGCCGTAGACTGTTCTGAATCTTATAAAGATTCATGCTCTAAAACATTTTGATTCAATATCTAAACACATTTCAATCTGTCAAGCTCTTCATAAACTAGAAACTCAATATCATATTCTGAAATTACAAAGTCTAAAACCATATTTCCAATCATTTTCTCTAAACTTGTTTATGAAACTATATCATATAAATAAACTGGTTCCAGAATCCATTGAAATAATCATAAAAAATCTCTAACAATCACATATAACATCAACTCTGCATAAAATCGGTTTAGCAAACATGGTCTCATAAGTTTTTATCAAAAACATGTTTCATGTTCTAAAACCAGGAATTCTAAACATACAAACTAACAGTAAACTTCAAATCCTTATATAGTAATTCTCTAAAATCAAGCACTAAATTATATTTTTCATGAAAATATCTCTAATGCATAACATAAAGGTCACAAGTGTGAACTCACTCACCTAGAGTGGCAAAATAGAGTTCTACATGGACGGAGTTCTTTAGAGCAAGAATAGCACCAAATTCTAATATGTAAGCAATAGAGTTCTAGATTAACTTCTAGAATCTCAAAATAACTTAAATCTCATCCTAATAACAATAGGAGTGCATCACCTCTTACTATCATTGAAAGAACACAAAACCTCCTTAAAGACATGAAAGATTAGAAGGAAAAGAAGATAAAGTGATCAAACTAGACACACCTTAAGTTTAGAAGGAAGAAAATGGAGTTTCTTAAGAAGAAAAGTGAAGAAATGGTGTTTTGGGGTGAAAGAATCTCACTTTCTGGAGAAAATAGGGTGAAAGGGGTGAGTTTCATGGTCTGGGCCCTTGAAACAGGGGTTTTTATAGTTTGTTGACCGCTAGTGCTCACCAGAGAGCATAAAAATCATTTACCGCACGCCTGTTCTTCTTAACTCCATGCTCTCTAGAATATTTAGGGCTTTTGCTTGAGTTTTATTTTCAGTTGTAGAAAAAACTGAAACTGAAATTTTGAGTTTTAGTTTTTCAGTTTTTTCTTCACAAATCAAAACTGAAACTGAAGCAAACACACCCTTACATTTCTTAATTTTATTTACTTCCTATTAACTTTAAAACATGAATGTAAATAAGGAATACCTCCATTTGGACTCAAATAAAATATTAGAAAAATCAAAATCTCAACAAATCAAAATCCAAAATTTAGGTTTTAGTTTAAATTCGAAAAATCTTACAATTTTATAAACTTATAGGCCAATAACAGAATAGTTAAATGTTTCATAAAATTCATCAAAAATCACTCTTTAACTTATTTTTCTCTAGGGAACAATTATCAGGACTTTTGGTCCCAAGAAAGTGGTTTTATTATATAGCCCTCCAAGGGCGTGTAAGGTCCAAACTTGGCAAAATTAGACCCAAATGACAGATAAGGGTAATTGGCACTCTTGGTTCAAAAAATTTTCTAACTTTTTTATATAAAACTAGGGTATTACACTTTCTTAGCTACCTCTTCCACTATGGCAAACCAGGCTTGGCATCTTGATTCTGGAACTTCAAGTCATCTTACCTTTGACCCAAACAACTTGATTGCATGATCAGAACATGAAGGAGTAGATCAGGTCTTCAATGGGAATGTCTAATCTCACCTTCAAACTCAATGATTTGTTGCATGTTCCTTCAGTAGAAAAACCTTCTTAGTGTTGTAAAGTTTGCAAAAGATAATAATGTCTTTTTGAATTTCACCATGACTACTACTTTGTTAAATCACAGGGAACACAAAAGACACTTCTTCACGGCTCCTATAAGAAAGGTCTCTACAATCTTGGCAATATACATGTACACAATTCACCTAGCACAATTTCTTGTTTCAATGTCAATTTCAAAAATTCTGATATTCAATTTGCCTTATGGCACAAAAGATTAAGGCATGCTTCAAATAAAGTTGTAAATCAAATTCTTTCCTTGAGTAATATCCCTATTTCATGTAATAAAATTTCTAATCCTGATTTCGATGTGACATGTGTTGTATGGCAAAGCATCATCAATTTACCTTTCCTACATCTTCCACACAATATGCAACTCCTTTATATCTTGTATTTTTATATCGCTGGGTCCTGCACTTGTCAATGGAAGATTAGGGGAAGGTATTATATCTCCTTTGTTGATGCTCACTCAAGGTACACTTGCATTTTCATCTTAACAAACAAGTCCCAAGCTTATCAAGCCTTTGTTCAATTCAAAACCAACATAGAAACCCAAACTGGCCTCAAAATCAATGCCCTTCAACCAACAATGGAAAGAATACCTATCCAACACCTTTACCCAATTTCTTTCCCAAAATGGTATTACTCATAGACTAACTTGCCCATACACTCACCAATAAAATGGTAGTATAGAACATAAACATAGACATATTATAGAAATAGGACTTGCCCTTCTAGCCCAAGCCTCACTCCCTATGAACTATCTAGAAGATGCCTTTCTTGCATCCACATACCTTATCACCACCTTACCCTCACCTATCACAGATCACAAGTCACCCTCTAAAATCATTCACCATCAAATTCCAGATTATTCATTTCTAAAAGTGTTTGGTTGAATATGTTATCCCTTAATCAAACCTTATAACACTCATAAACTTGACTACAAGTCACATAAGTGTATCTTTTTAGTCCATGCACCAAATCATAAAGGATATAAATGCCTTTCACCTTAGGGCAAGATTTACATTTGAAGAAATATTTTATTCAATGAACATGAGTTTCCCTATTTCAAATTATTCTCCACATCCAATACCTCGTTGTCATAGCACCAAACTTCAGCCCTACACCTCAGTTTACCTCCATTAATCTCACCCCATTTACACCGACAAAACAAGCAACTACACTTGCTAATGCTATAACTATTTCTATCTCATTTGCACCATCAATTCCTATTTGTATTTCTATTTATGGTTTTGTATTAGGTGTGCTTGCAAGTTTTGCTATCACATAGGCTCCCACTTGATTGAGGTTTAGATTCAGATAGCAAAAATACTAGAGGATGAATTAGCTTCCATTCTACCTCCTGGAAATCTTCAGCAACTCCTCCTGCTATTGAAAACTCCTGAACTACTAAGTCAGGAGTGAACTTGCAGCCAAACTAAGATCACACTGTTAATAATCATCCAATGACAACTAGGTGAAATGTGGCATCTTCAAGCTCAAGTCCTATCTAGCTACTCTAACATAGCCACCTCATGGCCTACTACAGACTAAACCTAAAAGTATTGTACAGGCTTTGTCTTGCCCTCATTGGAAGAAAGCAATGGAGGAAGAATATAGAGCTATCCTTAAAAATAACATATGGGCTGTTGAACCACCCTCCAATAACTCCAATTGGATACAAATGGGTCTTTAAGATCAAGAGAAAACCAGAAGGCTTAGTGTAGAAATACAAGGCTAGATTAGTAGCTAAGGGCTTCCGTCAACAAGAGGGTTTGGATTTTGATCAAGTGTTTAGCCCATTGACCAAACCTTCAACTTTTAGAGTCATGTTGTCTATTGCTCTCTCAAAAGGGTAGGGTATTGAACAATTTGACTTTAACAATGCTTTCATTAATGGTGACCTAAAGGAGAATGTCTACATGGTGCAACCAAAGGGGTTTCAGGTCTAAATATTGGTTTGGTATGCAAGTTGCAAAGGGTTTTGTATGGGTTGAACAGACACCTAGACCATGGTTCTATAAGCTAAGTGGTACACTTCAACAATTTGGTTTTTCAACTGCTAATTAATCTAATCCTTCTCTCTTTACTAGGTTTATCTCAACCTCTACTACATGCATCATGACCTATGTTGATGATATTTTAGTCATAGGAAATAATGCGAAGCAAATTTTTGATCTTATACAGCAATTAATCAGGTTTTTCTGAAAGATCTAGGTGAGCTGAAATAATTCCTTGGTCTTGAATGCATAATAGACTTAGGAAAGATCCTAGTTTCTCAAGCAAAATATATAAAAGAGCTTCTTGACATGGTTGGTATGACTAATGGTAAGAGCATGCCAACTCCCATGGTTTTTCCATAGAAGTTGTCAAACTTTGGAGGAACAACCTTTTGATTCATCTCTCTATAGTTTAGTGGTAGGAGGCCTTCAATATGCCACCATTACACAACCTAATATAGCCTATGCTATTAACAAATTGTCACAATTCATGCAAACACCATTGGAGGAACATTGGAGGGGTTAAAAGAATACCTGAGGTCCTTGGCTGGTTCCATACACCATGGTCTCATTTTTCACAAAATGTGAGAATTATTGCATTCTGTGACTTGACTAAGGTTCATGTTGATGATAAATAGTCAACAACTAGTTTCTATGCGTATCTTGATCCTAACTTAGTATCCTGGAGCAGAGAACCAACATGTTGTGTCAAGAAGTAGTATTGAAGCCGAATTCAAAAGCATGGCAGCCTCCTTAACTAAGATCATGTGCCTATAGAATTTGGCTTGTCCCCATATGATCTTCTGTGATAATCTAGGAGTAGTTCAACTATCAACCAATCCAGTGTTTCACAACAAATCCAAGCATTTTGAGCTTGATGATCTGCATTTTGTTAGAGATAAGCTACTACAAAATAAGATACATGTCCAACACATTCTAGCATCTATCAATTGGAGATCCTCACCAAACCAGTATCTGCAACTGCCTTTGAGAAATTTAGGATCAAACTCAGGGTAGTAATTAACACTCCCCTAGGTTTGAGGAAAGGGGTATAGGAGATAAGCATAATTAGGAAGTTAGTTATCTGATTAACTAATTAACTAAGAATTGTTAAAAGTTATTAGTCTGATATTAGATGAGCTAGCACTACTAAGACTTAGCTCTCTCTGTATCTCTTTCTTCAACAATATACACAATACACTTTTATATGAGATTGTCACATACCTCTCTCTCTCTCTCTCTCTCTGAGTGCGCCTCTGCTCTTTGCGTAAGTCTATAATACCATTACACATCAAATAATAAATTTTTAGGTTTGTTTTATAATTTTTATTATGTATATTAAGAAAAAGATGAGTTTAGTGAATATTAAAAAAAATGAGATTCACATTAAAAATGGGGTAGAGTGTCATATTTATAGAAAAATGAGGTTGAGTGCAACTTCAAACCTTAAGGATGTTTAGTGTTATTTACCCTTAAGTATATGAAAATTCATCACATAAATTATGTTAAAAATGTATTTAATTTTTATTAATATAGTTATATGTTAACTGTGAATGTATTACTTATGGTTCACGGTACCTAAGTATAAAATTTCTTATAAGCATACTAGGGTGACGCAAAGCATGCAAGTAGTAGTTACCAGTTACCACCTGTATTGTCTTCCACAAATTCCGTCGCTAGATGCGTCCAGTTTCAAAGCATTTGACCATTCATCCACGAGTGACAATTTGTTACATAGCACCATCAATTATATATTTTAAAAGGGTAAGAGGAGCAATCTATAACAATAAAATACTATATGGTATACGAAAATTGATTTAAATTAGTTATAATATCTGATGTTGAAAAGGACCATCTTGGAGGTATCTTAGTGTGATTTAGATATGATGAGTTCATTGGAATAAATTGGTCCAATCCACAAATGACCAATTTCTGAGAAACACGGCAATTGCAAGAAAATGAGAACATTCCTAACTGTTCCGAGGCAGATTTTGGATGACGTGCTATTTGCAAAATCTTTGTGGAATAGACTTTTGAAAACAACCTCTTAGACCCTTCTATTGAAGGATGAAGGATTGGAAAATTGTGGGGAACGAAAAAAGAGCGGAATTAGAATCTGTAATAGTTAAAAGTAAGGTTTTAAATTGCAGTAGTAATAATAGGATAATGACTGTATTATTAAAGTACAATTCAAGTGATCCCAAAACTATAATACTGTAATCACAAATTGAACCTTGGCTACCTGATTCTGGTATTCACTATTGCTACCTACTTTATATTGTTAACTTCTGTTTTCTTATACCTATCCTAAAAATAAAATATATTTGTTACTTTGTTTTCGTTACTATAATTTATTATTTTGGCAAGAATATCACTACGTATTTAGACTTCATTGTCCTCTAATATGATTTGAGTCGGTTGCCACATTATAGGGATAATTTTTTTTTTCTGGTTAATTTCTATTACTTACAGGACTTGCTTGAACTTGAGACATTATGTAAAAAAAGATAAATAAATAACAGCAACAGTTCATGGCTCAATCAGGGCATGTTTGATTTAAGTTTATAGTTTCTAGTTTTATTTTTAATTTTTAGGATTTAATAAAGGAAAAAGCTGAAAATTGGATTTTATAGTTTTCATAGTTTTAGGATTTCCACAAAAATGAAAAAATTAAAAATAAAAAATGAAAGCTAAAAGCTAAAATAAACATATCTTTAGTTTTTCGTAACGTAATAAATTGAGACATAACGAATCATACAAGGAGAGATAATGTAACACAATTCACTTCACCTAAGTTTAAGAATTTGTTCATCCTTTCAAGAATATCTATTTGTAACATTAATCATTTTCGAAAAATAAGTATCACAATTGAAGCTTGAGGCTGAGTGGTTACATGATGTAGTCTCAAAGATTTGGAGCAAGAAGTTGTTTAGATTAGCTTTCTTGACTCGTTTCGGCCGCTTCACAACATTACATGGAAGTAGTCAATGTTTTTTTTTGGGTGAAGAAACGGGGCCTGAGCCCAAACAAAAGAAAACTCGGAGCGCGGCCAAGACGCCCAATTACATCAGCAAACAGAATGTTGTCTGAAAACTCAGCATGTCAGCAAAAAAAAAATATAAGCAGGCAAAGCTTGCCAAATGTGAATGCCAGAGTGCAGCTTATGTTAGCAAGTCAATCATTAGAATTCATGACCAAAAAAAAAAAAAAATCATTAGAATTTGTTGATTGCACACAGGATTTTACTTGATTGCTTGTACCAAAACTTTGATCTTTGATTATTGGGAGTTTCTGCTGTATCCTTATTTAAGGATACCTATGTCTTTTAGTTATTTATTGCCAACAGTGTGCCACATATCCCATTAATCTAGTTTATTAAAATCTAAAAAATCAAATATTCACAATCACAACCATTAAAGATAAAAAAGTATTGATACTTTATAGCTATCGAAGTAAAAACTTTGTTTATTAATCAATGAAACCTTTTTAACAAAAAAAATAAAATAAAATCAGCTGATCTATCTGCCTCTCTCACCTGATGAGAAACCAAGACTTTCCAGTCCTTGTTCTGCCAATTTTGGAAGTAGTAAATTTATCATTGCTACTATATTAGCTGTAATTATGGTTTACGGTTTGTTCTAATGTAGACATAACCATTTTTTAAAAAAATTTATGCTCAATTGGGTAGTTTGATACTAAAATCATTGTTGAAATGTAACTAAATGTGATTTTGTCAAACATGTTACATAATGTGATTTAACTAAATTGAAACTCTATTTGTCCCCTTTAAACTATAGTTTGCGCGTGCAAACTGGAATCAAACATGCTCTAGGTAGCACTGGATTTGGCGTCCGGGACGGGACACTGAACAACCATAGTGTGTTGAAAATATATATCAGCTCAGTCTCATAGTCGTTTTCATGCAATATTGGAAGAGAAACACTTATCAAATGAAATGGGCATAGAATTGCTAGTTTAAAGGGGCATCGAAACACATTGTTAAAAATGGGATACTGAACCAGACACGAAAACATGGTGCAGCACTCATGTTCCTGCACCAAGGTTCTGACTAGACCATTATGTTGCTAGTGACCCTTCCATTGATAGAAGCAATATTGTGGACTTTGCACCTTCATAGATTTTATTGGTTTTTAAATGGAAGCTTGAACTTCTATTTGAGAAAGGTTTATTCTAACCTGCAAAAGATGCAATAAAGTGACATACAAAGCATTTTTGTTTACCCGTTGCCAAGGAGATAATAAAAAATAATTTGTTAATCATTATAAAAAATAAATGATAATTTATTTAAATATATCTTATAAAAAATTGAGTATATAAATTTATTTTAAAAGTAAGTTAATATTTAAATAATTAAATAAATGGATAACATATAAATATGTCATTCTATTTTATATCTTCTTTTAAATATCATGTTTATAAGGTTAAAAAAATCTCGATAGATAACATATAATAAACAATAAAGAGTTTATTTTATCAAAATTTTGCACATTTCAAAAGTTGAAATTGTTGAATAAAGAAAAAGAATAGGTAAATAATTTTACTATATCATGAGCCATTTATAGGACGACATGAGTATTGATGAGAAAGGAACATGTCACGCCTTCGTCACGTTTAAAATTTTGCCTTTCATTTCCCATTCCCCATAGAGATTTTGAATTCCTACGTGTGAAGGGGTTTATTAACAAATTTCAAAAAGAAAATATCACAACCCGACTGACTGTATACAGGATGGAATTTCATCCCCACATAAGCCTCGTGATTGCTGCACCGTACTATATGCATACTTTATTCATAAAGATCGATCTAGATCATAATTGAACTTATAATAATTTTGAATAAACCCTTTTGCCATAAATAAAACCTAAAATTGTAGCTATGGTTTATAATTTAACTGGTTGCTTGTTTACAAATAGATTCGTGAAAGCTAGATCAAATTCTAAATACAAAATGAATCATACAAACAAAATGCAAAATAGGAATCTATGGTCCGGGACCTTGCCTGTCACATCACTTAAGCACTTTATCGTAATAAAAAACTTCACCTCATGTGCAGCTCACCCAAACTAATAATATCAATGCCTGAGGAGGAAATAGAGGAGGATCCTAAGCTACACCCGTATCTATGGAAAAAAAGGAAGGAAAAAATGGGTGAATTTTATTACAAAACTTAGAGTGAATCCTCACTCATAACCATACACGGGACATGAAGGAAATACCTAAATAACAATGCAATGTTCTCAAATCATGTATGTTCGTTTACATAATAACAAAAGAATCATAAATCAAGGGCAACATAAAACCATGTTATTTTCAAGGCATTACAAAGAGAAGAAGAGAAGACAAAACCTATCAACATAATATACCTTGATGGTTTGGGAGAGCTAAATTGGGATGGGATTGGAAAAAAAGAAAGAAGACAGTTGGGGTGTGTGTGTGTGTGTGTCGGTTTCTACTTCTTTTGGGGGGAGGGAGCCTGATAGGGCTTTAAAAAGGGTCATAAGTGAAATGGCGTCATATTCTATCCTCACACCTGTGCTCGATGAGCGAGTAAAGCTCACACATCGAGCCTGAAAACACCACCACTCGCTCAGTGAGCCTATGCCACCAAGCAGGCACAAAAAGGCTCGCTAGTTCACTGCAGCGAGCCATACTCGCTATAGCGAACAATGTTCTTCATAATTCTGTAGAATCTGGGGTTGCAAGTTGGTTTCTGCCTCTAGGCGGGCGCTCCTGGTGGATCCCTGGAGACTTTAGGATTGTACAAACCTATCTCGGCACGTGTACATCGATTATTATAAAAAGCTTTAAAAATATTTTACAATTTCAAACCTAAATATCCATAATAACAAATACTATTAATGCGACATGATCCAAATTAAAATTAAAAATGCATACATAATGCAAATCCAATAAAGATAATTGAAAAAACGAAGATATGTTATTTTCATCCCAGTTTAACAAATAGGAACTTTGCCTAACTAATCCTATGAAGACAAAATATGTCCTCATTCCTATCCTTCTGAATAATTCCCGCATGTATCCACTTTCAACTTTTGTTTTATTATCCATAGCCGTTATATCTTTTTACTAAATTAAAATATTTAATTTATAAAATATAAAAATATATTTTATAATTAATAAAAATAATGAATAAATTTAATTTATGTGATTTCAATTACACATCTTTTACTTGTATATCCTTTTAATAAATTAAAATATCAATTTTAAAATATATGTTCTAATTAATGTGTAATAATTAGTAAAAAATTATATATAATCCTAATTTATATCATCTTAATTATTAGAGTAGTATATCAATTACAATATTATTTTTAATAAAATAGTAATGTAATTATTTTTAAAATTAATAAATATTTAGTATCATTATCAAAGAAGTGTAAATTGTGGAATTGATTTTTTAAATATTTTAATGTTAAAAAATTAAAGGTTCTTTTTCCAAAAAAATTAGTATGAAAAAATTATGGAATTGATAGGTTGGAATGTTCAAGTTGCAAAAAATTAAATAAGGTATAGTGAGACAGGTAGAATGATATATTTTTTTTTGTTATGATTTTCAAAAGTTCTAGGTTTGAAGTTAAAAACTTTTATCCTAATTCCTAATTTGGAATTTTGCCTCCATCTCATCGTCATCTCCCATGGGTTCTTTGAAATTAAAAACGTAAATATCCATAATAATAAATTCTACTAATGCAATACAATTCAAATTAAAAATGAAAATACATATATACTATAAATCCAATAAAGATAATTAAAAAAAATAAAGGTGTGATAAGGTTTTCTTGTTATCATTAATTATCATAATTATAATAGTTTTTTTATAATTAATCCTATCATTATAATCCTTAATTATAATAAATATATTTATTGTTAATTGTAATTTTTTATAACATAATTATAATAGCTTTGTTATCATTAATACTATAATCATATATATAAAAATTTTATGGTATAATATATTCAATTATAATTTTTTTGTGTTATTTTTTATATTACTTTTGTTAATGGTAAAGATGAATGTGTGATTGAAAAAAAAATTTATAATTAGAAGGCAAATTAAGTTCAAAAACTTACTTTATATATTAAGATTATAAAAATGATGGGTCATAATATTTTCTATGAATAACATATGGAAGACTTTCCATGTAATGAGTCTTAAATATTAGTATTATATCAATTATTATCGATATGATTAAGAATAAATTATCATATTAGTATTATAATTAGTCTTAAATATTTGATTAAGAATAAATTTGGTAGAAATTAAATTTTGAATTATTATTATATCAAAATCAACCAATTAGCAATTTGTTAACAATTTGACCTGCCTATTTTCTTTAGAACAAAAAAATATACTAATCTTAAAAGTTATTTATTTCAAAAATATTTCCTTTTTAATTTTTTATATCCTCATAATGCGAGGCTATTAATGATTCTTAATTTTATTATAGATTGTAATTATATTGACATGTGTCCTCTCTAGTGCAAATTGTAATCTTTAATGATTGTAATATTTGATTTTATTTCATATGAAAGATAATTAATAAATAAAATGTATATTAAGATCAAAAAAATCTTTAGAAATAAAGATTGAGAAATGTGGGGTCTAAATCATTATATGAGTAACACGTAAAGCCTAAATCACTATATAAATAACATGTAATAGTTTCCATAAAAGAAGTCTGGAATATTAGTATTAGTATAGTAGATATTTACTTTTTAATTTTTTATAATACCCTCATAATGTAAAGCTATTAATGATTCTTAGTTTTAATTGTAAATTGTAATTTTATTGACATGGGTCCTTGTTAGTGCAAATTGTAATATTTAATTATTGTAATATTTGATTCTTTAATTATTGTAATATTTGATTTTATTTCACATAAAAAATAATTAATAAGTAAATTTTAAATTAAGTTCAAAAAATCTTTAGACATAAAAATTGGAAAAAGTGGGACCTAAATCACTATATAAATGACACATGAAATCTAAATTACTATATAAATAACACGTGTAATAGTTTCCATGAAAGGAGTTCGAAATATTATTATAGTAGATTCAGGACAAACTTGTGGTTAAATTTTATTAGTAAGTTATCCTTGAAGCATATATCAGGCACTGCATATGTTGCCTCCATCATCAATTTTGCGAAACAAATAAATCATTCTATTTTCTAGTTTTTTATCGCTAGATCAAAATTATGAGCTTCTGTATTTGTTCTTATTTCTTAACAAAGATATATTTCAACATAGATTTGCCCTGTATATAATTTTATACACAAATTGTCCAAGGGCTTTGTGCAATTCAAAACTAGTGGCAATAGTGATTAGGATTTTATTTTAATACATATATAGTGTCACATTAGTTACTATAGTTAACCTTCATCTCACTACTTAAAAAGCCACACTAAATATGAGATTTTATTGGTTGTTGGTGTATCAAAATTAAAATCGAGTGACTAAATCATTAACATTTTTTAACATCATTTTGAGTTTTTGACCAGTTTCCGCCTCAAGATCGTTGCTCTGTCATAATTTTATCTCGATTTTGTTTTTGGTCGAGGTCATAATTTTATCTGAGTACGGGGTCATTCCAAATACTCTTGCATTGTTGAACTGAGACAATGAATAGAGGCCCACATTTGTGCCACCGCAGCACGTAGAGGCCTATTTCAAGCCATAACTGGACCTTATCAACAAACCAATCATGTGTTCCTTCTCAATTTCAACAAAACCATCAAGTTGGTTACTGCATATAAATCGTCACATGAATGACCACTCAAGAAGAATATTTTAACATTCATATGATGAAGCTTTGAAAAAGAAAAAAAAAACGAGCTACAAGCTTTGACAAAAAAGTAAAAATTATGTGGATAATAATATAGTAAAAAATACGTAAATCTTTTTTATTTTGCAAGATTTTTAGACTATAATTTGTGATAATTATAAATAAATATTAATAAAATAATTTATATTAATTTGTTAGAACAAAAAAAAAATCAATTTCGTAGTTTAAAGAATTATTAAATGAGGATTGAATCATTTCAATAAATATAATATCTTTAAGATTAACATATCGATTCTAAAGAACTTAAAAAGATAAAATAATTTTATTAATGATAAATAATTAAAATAATAGTGAATATTTTTAAATATGTATTAATGATAATTAATAAAAAAAAACTTTGTATGATGAGTAATTTTGTAGATTTATATACATATATTTAATTTAATAAGACACTTTGTACTAAAGTATATATTTTAAAAAGCAGAGAGATTGGGTGTGTAATATGAGCATTTCTCAGAGATAGAAATACAATATACTCTATAATAAATAAATACATAAATCAAGAATAATTGTAAAAATTTTAATATTTCATAAGGTGGACCACTAGTTGAGGGATATTTGTTTCAAGGTCTGAAACTACATGTCCAAGAATCACATTTTGAAAATATTATTTTTAGGAATGTCATTTTGGACATCTTTAAAAACTTGTTTATTTAACATAAAAACTATGGGAATGTTTTTTGAGATTCCAAGGAATATATTAGAAATTCGTTTGCTTTATGATATATGCTCTTGGCAATATATGTCATAATTCTCAATACTCTTAATGTATCTAATAATATTGGGAGAAGTGAAATAATTGAGAGATGTTGTAGTATTTTTGCTTAATAATTACCATTTCTATGGCACGAGATATTTTATTCTCACTCTCTATTTGGAATAAAATCTCATTAAAATATAGAATATATGTTTTCTGAAAATAATTAGTATACATGTAGAACTAATTATACAAAACTCATAATAAATATGAGAATATATCATTTCAAATATTTATTTGTGAGAATGAGTTAATAAATCTCGAAACAAGTAAATTACAAAGGATGATTGATGAGTTATGTCCGAACCCCAAGTTCGGATTATTGCAAAAAAGAACATGTTTCGCGCGGATAAAATTAACATCCAATTCGTTGCGGTTGGGGAAACCGATTGAAAATAACATTTTTGGTCGCACTTTGGCGTTGATGTAGGCGAAAGATACACTAGTGTGTCGATAAGTTAATATTGTCCGCACCATGTTTTGTTGTTTTGCAAGCCAAGTTCTTCCATCTTCCATCCTCACCTAACTCATCCCACAAAGCAGTTTATGATGGCTTTTGCTTAGGGACTTGCAAGGTATTAATGTCGAGTTTGAAGCTAAAAATTTAATTGGGGAAAGAAAACGATGTCGATGATTCATGGGCACCACTAATTTTCAGCCCCACAATTATCCTATTGATGCAGACCATGATTTCATTTAAGACTGAGACAGCGGTGTTGGTACGTATTTGATGAAGCAAGCAAATATAGGATGGTTTGTGATTATTTTTTTTTCCCAAGAAAGTATATGTCGGTCGGCAAACGAGGGACTAGTCTTTCAAGAGAGGCTAATCTTTCAAGCATCTAGACACTTTAAAAGGGATCCCTTCCAATATCATCTTTTTCATATATATGAATTTTGACATCAAATTAGAATCTTATGTCTAATAAATTCGAGCCCCTTCCACTCAATCCAACATCTTATTAGTGGATAGAATATAGTTTAATTAAAAAAAAAGGGATGCATGTCAAACTTCGATGGTTAAATATTTGTCTATTTGCTTAGTCTTGAAGCCTGTTACATTTGATAGAATAATGATTCATAGTATAAACTTGATAGGATAAGACGTGGTAATATAAAGCTTGATAACTTTTAATATTATTAGTATTTGGTGTACATTGAATAAGATATTTATTTTGTATTCAGTAATACTATACTATTTATTTATAAATAATTCTAATATCTTAATTAAATACTAAATAAAATAAAATAATAGTAAAATAGGAATTTTTATTATAATAATTTTGAAATATTATATTTATGTACATATTTACTAATTAGAATTTAATTTATATTAAATGTTATTATTTATTTCAATATTTTATAATTATTATTATTTCAATAATATATATAAATAACACTATTTTATATACTTTAATATTTTATATTTTTAATTATAATTATTTAAATTTAAGTTACTTATCCTTACTTTTATATATTATATATTATTTATTATTTATTTAAAATATTTAAAAAATGATATTTTAAATCAACAAAACTATTATTCATAGAAGCTACGTATCTTAAACTTTATTCAAAATGATATTTCACAAAACCAAATTCAACCAGTAGAGAAATTTCAAATAAATTTTGAACCCGTTATAAATGGTTGTGAAGCTATTGAACCGATTGATACATTACTGTCAAGATCACACTCTCTTATGCACCACCTCTCTATCGCAAGTCTTGCAGAAGCGTGAACACCGTCCTTCTTAGGTCACGGTGCTTGTGGTGCACTGAACTGAATTTGGGTTCAGTAGAAACCGAATCAAACTTTTTAACAAATTTATGATTCAGATTTTGAACCATTTAAAAATTTTGATTTTTGATAGAGAAATTCTTATATGTTTAAAAATCCATTTAATGTGTGATCTATAAACATATACAATCAATCATTTTAGATTGTTTATATAACTTTTAAACATTAAAACCAAAATGAATGGTTAGACATGGTTGTGGGACACATATTAAATATGCTAGCATGCAAGAATTTCTCTTTTGAGAATAAGTTTTTTGGTTTGGTTATATATTTGATTCAGTTTCACTGGTTTTTTTGGTACATCCCAAATAGTCACAAATCTCTGTACTTCATGTAATAATATGGAGTCTTCCTTATCACAATGCTTTTTGTACTCTACTTGTTAATGATTTTGGTGTGTTTGTTTCAATTTTTGGTTAAAAAAATGATATTTTAAATCAACAAAACTATTTTTCCATAGAAGCTACGTTTCATAAGCTTTATTCAAAAGCTTAAAAAAATTGTTTAACTTTTAAGTACAAACTGAAAAAATGCACTCGAAATTGTAAAAAAAAATGACGCTCGTGAAAGAAAAGCAAAAGGATTCAATTAAAGCATTTAAACCCTTAGATTTTAGGCGTTAGTTAGAGAAGAACATCTCAGAAATAAGGATGAAACAAACAAATCGGATCTTGATACAGTACACCATTATTTTGGCAGGGACAATGTGGAAAACATGATTCATAAAATCTTATATCACAACTCATACGCAGACACAAGTGTCCACAATCGAATGAACTAA
>JAMLFY010000012.1:15907588-15925588 GCA_030441495.1 Dalbergia oliveri
TTGAACGTAGAGGAATCTAAAGTTTTAGCTTTGGAAATTTCCTGAGACTGGCATCGATAGCACTCTACCATGTCCTTCCACATTCTGACAAATCTTTTGAGAATATGGATAAAAATCCAAAGAAAATTACAATCTATCAGATGGTGTGAAGGAAAAATTAAACATGTACATGCATCAATACTCATAGTCAATCCAACCTTGAAAAGATATTAATGAACTTGAAAATAAAGCACTCAGGAGATTCCTTCAATTATTTCGATGGATAAGGCACACTCGCTTTGAAATCAAAGTAGCCTTATATTTTTAGTTGGGGTTTGATTATTTGAGTTGGGATTTGGCTCAGGAGAGGTGTTGGGGTGAGAAGAGGTTGTCATCGGAGGGAGGGTGCAGCGGAGGTGTGTTGGGAGGGGGAGAGAGAGGGTGAAAGTGGCAAAGAATGATGGGTTAGTGGAGAACAGGATTCAATTCGTGTAACCACATTTACAAAATGTGGTTAATGGCAAGTTAACTTACCACACGTGGCATGCCCATGGACTTCCACATAGACGACTGTAGGATAGGCATTGACTGATGAATGTATGTGAGAATCCGCCTTAAATTTTATGGTTTATGATCAAGATGTACTAAAAAATAAATTAAAGATGAATATATCCTTGTTGATTTTAGAGATAAACTTACACGAGAAGAGATTTTCCATGAAGAATACAAATTTTTAAGATTAATTCTGTTCGAGTTTCGAAATTTGCGTGTTAGTAATGTTAGGACAAAAACAACAATGATTGTGATGCCCGGCTTGAACAGCTTCATGTCATTGTTTGTACAAGCTTCATCACCATATAGTATGAAACAATATGGACACTCACGGTCATAATATTGTAGGAAATATATTCAATGTCATGTTGATTATATTATATTAAAATTTCATTAATTTACACCATGAATAATGTCACTTTATTCTTAACATGTTACACAAAGTACCGAATGATGACCATCCTGCCAGGTCATATTACTTCAATTTTAACAAGTCCTAATTTATTTAAATGGCATAATGCAGTAAGGAAGTGATGTATAGCACAGATGCATTCTTCTTAGTTTTCATGGTGACAATTGTTGGACTCAAAGATTGATTCATAATATAATTAGATGATGTCTATGTCTGGCAATAAACACCAAAATAAATATGATAAAATTAAATCTATCAATTTGCACAGCATAAATAATAAATATATACAAAGCCAAAAGAAAATAAACACCAAATTTTAACATAGAAATCCCCAAATCCTGAAAGGAAAAATCACGGATAAATTCTGAAAAAATATTTCATTATATTCAAGATAATTATAAAATATCATTTGCATACTCTCATACCCAAAAGATAAATATAATATTTTTTGATAAGAATTCTTCTATTTAAATACTATAATTTTGCAATACTAAGAAATAATAGAAATGATATTAAAAATATTTTCAATGTATTTATCAACACCTTACACTTTTTGATATTTACTCACACTTTCAATTTCTCCTCTCCCTCTAAGAGAATAATACATTTTTAGTGTATCTCCCTTCACTCTGGAGCTCTCTAACTCTCACTGCTTGATATGGAGGTTTCGTGCCGTGTGAATGTACACTGCAAACTTCTGCTGAAGAAGAAATTTCTTCATGTATGCACCGAATTTTCTTCATCCAAGCACTCTTGACTGTTGAACATTTAATGCCATGTTTCATGGCTTTTCATTTTTCAAATTCTTCGGCTGGATTTCACAACCATTGGGTCCATAGCCCTCCTATTGAGAATATTCGAGTACAATACTGCAGAGAGCATAGGTTGCCTCCTCAAAGTGGGGTCCTTCAAATCAATGTAATATAGGCCATAACTTCATTCAATCCACCCAATAACTCCGACCACATCCAAGAAGGCCCACACAAAATAACCTCTTACATCAAGGCCATTTCTTTCAAAGTGAGAAAAAAAGCAAAAAAATAAAAAATAAAAAGAAAGAAAAGATGGGCATGGCGGAAAAAGAGAAAAGGGGAGGGGGGGACCTTTATTAGCGTTCTTTTTTTTTTTGGGTGTGACCTTTATTAGGGTTCTTATAAAACTAATAAACATCAACTACAAACTGTTTAATCAATGTATTTATTGAAAATAGAGAGAATTATAGAGAATAATAAAAATGAAGATTTAAGACATCAAAGTGTGCGCGCATAATATAATCTTTGACATTTGTATAAATTCTTCTCTTGAAAATGAAAATAGAAGTACCTTACCATATCAACCACACTCTCAATGCATTCATGCAAGTACTTCACCCTAGGCCAATTATCCAATGATGAATTCCGATGTGTTTGTTGACCTGTGAAGTTCAAAGATTTTTCATATCCTTAAGCCTTAGCGGATTGATCAATGATTAATCTTGTTCATAAAAGAATAGTAAGATTTAATTTTGAAATGTTAATCTCACAATAGCATGTTAAAAAACACTAAAAATTTATATCATAGCATGTGATGATAGCCCCTACTTACTCCATTCATCTATTACATTCAAGGATGATGAGGTAGGTATCTTAATGAGCACCCAATTTCAAATGTTCAAATAACATTATTCCTCTTGAAAATTGCTAGATTTGAAGTTTTAGAACTGATTTGGTGTTTGTGTCTGGTTGGCACTATACTGACAAGTCTCGTCGTTCGGCTCTACTTGATTTCCCTATACTCTTTTGATAGATCATTCAAAGCATTGTTCACAATCTAACGTGCCATACCAATTTGAAGAAATGATTTTAGAAGAAATAATCCACATAAATTTTGGAGACTTTTTAAAATATGAGCTATATATCTACCCAAAAAAGAAGAGCTATATATACATTTTTTTATATAAACTTATTGGTCCCGTTATGCAATTATTTCAAGCCAATATCATTAGAAAAAAAAATTATTTCAAGCCAATTAGAAGACTGGTTCAAAGCATTTCAAAAGTAAGGGAAAAGGATGTACCAAAAAAAAAAAAGTTAGGGAAAAGGCACTATTGGAAATTGACACTTGCAATCTAGAGATATATTCTGTACTCAGTGAACAGAGAGTTACAAACACTTAGACCATGTTTTGTTTACAAAACCACTTTCTATTTCCCTTTCTTATTTCCATTCCATGAAAATGGTTTTCATTCTCGGATTTTTAAAAATTTAGGAAATGGGTTTCATCTGTAAAAGTATATCTTATCTACAAGTAGAGAAAATAAGAAAAATACGTTTAGTATGTTTGCTCTCAAAATAAAACTTTTAAAATTAAATTTAAAATAATACAATTATATTTACTATTAAACAATAAGAATTATAGGGAATAATAACATATGAATATGATCATTATCATATTCACTTTTTTGCTGCATAATCATCTAGAATGACGCTACGACAAAAAAGATTATTGAAAGCAATAAAAGGAAACTAGAAATGGATTAAATCAATTTTTTATTGAGAAAATTTACAGCAAATAAATTCAGCAAGATGTTCCAATTAATTATTTACGACTTTCAGTGGAGTCTATCCACTATGCTCGTTTTGCGCGTATGGTTCTATAGGTCTCATTCGCAATGAGCCAATGGGGAAGGCAAATGCTTTCCTCTTCACATTAATTAGAACGCGCATAAATCACTTTCAGCTGTGAAAAAGGACAAGCGTAGGGGTTGATTGACTGACTTCTTGTCTATAATAAAGAGAAATAATTGTAGGTTGTTGGTTCCGTACTCTTGAAGTTAAGAGGGTTTAGTTACTTTTTTTTTTTAGTGGAAATTGTATTATTTATATGTATAGAGTATAAGATATTGTGTTAATTTACACCTCATTTATTATTGGATGAGATATAAACTCTATTTAAATAGAATTTACATCTCATTCAATAATAAATAAAATATAAATTTATATAATATCTTATATTTTATGAATATAAATAACATAATCCTTTAAGTGTAAGCACTCAACCTCTTACATGCTTTTATTCAATGTCATGTCGTCAATCCATGGTCAAATAATTTTTTATGCCCTAAGATTTTTTTTTCTTATACTTTGATCCCAAATGTTATTTGAATTTATTATTAAATCACAAGTCAAGAATCCATAATTGAATCATACAATTGGATCAAATCTCAATAAAATTCGACAAAATTAACTAAAATCAATAATTCATGATAAAATCCTGAAACATTAAAAGTAGGATCTCAACCATGATCAAAATCGTTGTATGCTTCTAGGATACAATCAGAATATATTCTATACCTATTAATAAAGTAAATCTTATGTAAGATTCACTTTCAACTCTCACTTTAAATGTTACTCTATTATTAAATAGAGTATATCGAACAAGTGCTCCCGGAACTAGTTAAATAATATACAATAATTATGTGCTATGCCCTCGGTCGATGATGAAGATTTTGTTTTAGCCTTATTGATGAGTAGTAATTACGTGCGATGGTTCTGTTTTGGTTATTGATTTATTTATATATCTCATTTAATCATTTTTTTGCTGGCTATTTTTGTATTGTGGTTGGACCTTAGATAGGTTTTAAACTCTTTTTGAGCCTCATTTTCCTTTCCTGATTATAATGATGAATATTGTGTGTTCTCCATTCTCTCTATGAGAGTTAAGAACTTTTAATTATTGAAAAAGTTGTAAATAATTTTTTTTTTATCTGTACTCATAGTATCTTTTATTACATAAAGAAGTGTATTTTCCATAATTTGAATAAAGAGTGTTATGGTTTTATCATTATATTTAGAGAAAAACAGCATTGTTATCTTTTAAATAAAAACCTTTCAACTTCCCCTCAATTTGAAGTTTTTCCTTGTCATTAAGCGGTTTGCATTTTTTTTTTTTTTGATAAATGATGAAAAACTCAACCTCAACAAGGGGTTTGCATGTTAAAAAATTACTACCATTTATTATTTTTATTATTTACTTCATTTTGGTCATGTAGATTTAGAGTGTCTTTGATTGAAAGGTAAAAATTAGGTGAAAATTTTCATGGATATGCTATGACACATGCAGAATTTTCTTATAATTTAATTATGATAAAATTAATTTATTTTTAAATATAATAACTTATTTTTTTAAAATTATTCAACAAATTTAATTTTATGTAACATATTGCTAGAAAAGTGATAATTAGATTAAATAATATTTGATGTTCTCATCATAGTAAAACAAGAAAATGCTTATATATAGATTCAAAATAATCTAGAAGAATTATAACAAAAAATGTTGAAGATTTTTTTTTTCAATTATAGTTATGAGTGGTTTTTACTCTAAAATTTTCAGTTTAAATTATTTATTCTAAATATGTTTAATCAACTCAAAACACCTTTTATTAGGAAAAAAATAAAAAACTTATTGTGGTTCATTTGTCAAACACGCATTTTAGTCCAATACTGAAAAGCAATTTTGTGTTTTTTGTAAGCAATAGAGTTATATACTTTAGAAATACTTGACAAGAACATTGGTAGGGCACTAGGTGCGAAATTTCTTATTCCCAAGTAAACTCAAAAGTCTTCCCAATTTGTTTTTGGCCACAATTTCGTGCATAAGAAAAGTCTATTTAAAGCTGCTGGAGAAGTTGAAGGTGCCACAAGAACTTGAAGTTGAAGTTGAACACATAGAATAGAAATGAGGTTGGGTTGGGTTCTAATAAGTGCTCTTTTCTTTCTTGTTGCTCTCCGAATGCAAGCATGCGACGGGTGCTTAGAGAAGGAGAGAACAGGCCTCCTTGAGATCAAAGCATACTTCGTAGCACATGGGGGTGATTATGCAGAGTGGCGACTAGCATCATGGGTTGAGGATAGAGGCAGCAATTGTTGCGCTTGGGAAGGAGTCAAATGCTCTAATATCTCAACAGGACACGTAACAGGTCTATCCCTCGACGCCCTCTTACCATCCGACTTTGATGAGGAATACATGTTAAACGTCTCTTCGCTTCGTCCATTTGAAGAGCTGCTTAGCCTCGACTTGTCTGGGAACAATATTAAAGGGTGGAGTAACAATGAAGGTATATTATTTATTCCTTTGCCCCACATATTCACTTAATTTGTTTCCATACTGGAAACTGGAAATTACGAAGCAAAAATTAACAATTTGAACTAAGCTTTTCGTAACTCCTTTGCACACTATATTTTTGAAGGATTTCCATGGTTGAAGAAGTTGGAGACCTTATACCTTATAGGCAACGCACTAAATGGCAGCATCTTTCCAAGTTTGAGTGGACTTACATCGCTGAGGACTTTGCATCTTGATGTTAACAGGATCAATGATTCTTTTCCTGCTCAAGGCAAGTATATTTCTGCATTTTTTGTTTCACACATGGCCATCATTTTCATTTTGATAAAGGGGAGCCGTTCTTCGGTAAAAATTAACTGTACACACGCATATTCAGCAATATGTGTGATTCTAAATGAAATACATGGAGATTCATGCAGTGTTGAAATCTGAACATCACGACAATAAACAACGTGTGAGTTTTCTTTATATATATATATATATATATATATATATTTGCATAAAATTGTATCAGGCTTTCATTGCTATGTTTTTTTCTTAATTTTTGAAGGATTTCAAAGATTGAAGAAACTGGAGACCTTAGATATTTCAGATAATGGACCGATGAATAGCAGCATCTTGTCAAGTTTGAAAGGATTAACATCGCTAAGGGCTCTGTACCTTATTGGTAATTCAATGAATGGTACTTTATCTGCTCAAGGCATGTATCTTCAACCTCCACCTTTTTCTCCTGTGACTACCAATGATCAATACTAAACCCACAAATTGCAAATATTATTCTCCTTTTTTTTTGTCAGAGTATATATTAATTCTTTTTTAATAGTGATATATATATATCTTTTCTTATGTTTTTTATGGTCGAATCTTGTGCTTTTTGCAATTGTTTTTATAAATTTTAATCAGCTATAGGCATAGAAACATGCCATCTAACATGAGAGGGTCTGCAACTTGGCCTGACATGTTAAAAGTTAAGAACACGTGTTCAATTATAACCAAAAAAAAAAAAAAAGTCAAAAGGTGAGAATTGAAATAAGAATCCCTTATTAAGTGACACATCATTCTACCACCAAACAAACTACTATTTTGGCTTTCCTACTACAAGTTTTAACATTTAAAATGTGCTTGCTCTACAAATTGTGTGTTTGTATTTGTATGTGTATTTATATATTTTTTACTCTAAATTTAATTTTTTTAGAATTTTAGACTTTCTAAATAGGTTTCAGGTTAGGTTAGACTTAATTAGTCTTAAAAAATAGCCTATAGCATACTACAGATTAGGCTCAAACTAAGTGTTTGTAATAGATCTAACCTATTTAAAAGTAAAGTCTAACCTTAGCTATTTTTCACCCCTTATTAGCTACAACTATTGTTGCACCTAAGACAAAATTTCTTTAGTGTACATCTATGCCATAACATTGTCAATTAATCCACCAATCCATGTTTTTCGCACCATTTCCTCAAATACTAGTTCAATCAATGACTCATTAGTTTAATCAAATATAATTAAATAAAAAGTAATGTTATTTATACTTCACAATTTGTGGATACCATGCCAACACACTCTCATTTACTATTAGATGAAATGTATGTGAAATCCAAATTAAGTGGGGCACACCTCATCCAATAATAGATAAAAGTGTATGCATGATGTCTATAAATTGTGATTACAAATACAATTTTTTTAAATAAATATTTTTATATTAACAAATTATTTATATGACTATATAAAAAGATTTTATAAGTAAACTCCCAAATTGATTCTTGACAATTTCATTATTAGACAACTTGGCCCATGACCAAAAATAAAATTACCAAATTAATCCTGGCAATATCAAACTTTGGAACTTGTTAGTTTCTAATATTAAATTTAACGAACTTGCTTACATGGCACCTCAAATCAATCCCTAACAAATTAACCTACCCATATCAGCCCTCATCCTCACCTCCACCATCAGTCTCATCTTTCTCTTCTATTTCATCTCCACGTCCACTTTAACCCCTTTCTCTAATCCACTGCTAACCAACCCCTCTATCTGATTCATCGATTTTCAACAAACACATAAAAAAAAATTGACGAACAAAGGCAAAAAAAAAAAAAACTATCAAATTCACCTCAATCAAACAAACCACACATTTCTTTATCCTTGTTCTTCTTCAAAGAACCAAGGAATTCAACCACGCAAAAAATGGCTGAAGCAAAAAGGAGAAGTAGAGAATAAGCAAGATATGGAAGCATTAACAAAGAATGAGAGAGCAAAAAGGGGATGTTTTTGTTGCTTGACTTTGCTAACATTGTCAACGTTGGAGAAGGTGGCTCTAGGAGCTTGTCATCGATGGCGATGGTGATAAAGGTGGTAGTAGTGGATTCCGTGTGCGCACGATGCTATGACCATGACAGCGATAGACATGCGACAGTGACTAGGCGAGGTCGTGATTGAGAAGGAGAAGGTTAGTGGTAGTTCGTTTGTGACTGTGGCTAAGGTTGTTGCTTGTTTTTTACTTTTTTTTTTGGAGGGGGAGGGGTATTGTTGAATGAAGATGGGGGTTAGGGTTATTGTTTGTGTTTATGATGAAATTTAAAGAGTGTTTGTATAAGTTTCAATGGTCTTTAAATGATTATTGGAGTTGATTTTTTTTTTCATGGTATGTAAAGACTGGAATTTCATGGAGGAGGAGGTTTAAGGGATGACGAGAAAATTGTGAATCAATTCTGGCTTGTAGCAATTTATAAGGCTCCATTTTTTTCGTTTCTTTTTTGGCTTCAATAGGATTTGGCTTGAAGAGGATGATGGTGGATGATGATGGAGATGGTGTTGGAGAGTGGATTAGAGAAGGGTGGGGGTGGAGGTGGGAGTAGAGATGAAGAGGAGAGAGAAGTAAGGGTGGCAGTGGAGGTGGTGGTGGTGGTGAAAGTGAGGATGAGCGATTGATATGGGTAGATGGGTTTTGCCAGGGACTAATTTGGGGTGCCACATAAGCAGTGTGTTAAATTTAATTTTAGGGACTAACAAGTGTTTGACGGTTGGTATTGTCAAAGACTAATTTGATAATTTCTTTTTATCAGGGACAAATTATCTGATGACAAAATTGTCATAAACTAGTTTGGGAGTTTACTTGTTTTTATATTAATTGTATATTAAAGTTAAGCCCCTTATATAAAAATAGCAACATTAATATTTGTGAGTGTAAGAATTCGATCATCTATGCTTTTCCATAATAAGTAGAATTTTTAGTTAAATAGTTAATGATTTTGGGATTTTGGTTAAGGAATACCAAAAAAATAAGTTTATAAACTTTGAAATAAACCCCACATCTTAAAATCTTATAAAGTAGATTTTCCATAAAGACACTAATTAGTTTCTACCTTTAAGTTGATTTTGTTTGGCATATTGGGCACCATAACTATCAATGCTGCCATTAATGTTACTTATCCAACTTTATTGATAAAAAAAAAAACTAGAGGGCAATTATTTGTTGGGACGGCTAAAAGTTGATAAGCAATAGTATAAGTAAGACCCAAATAAAACTTGTCTTCCTGCGGATTGGGAGAAAATGGTGACAAAGAATAAAAATGATGTAAAATTTTCATACCATCTTTGATTTCTTATAAGACAAAAAGATAAAGACATCATTTTTATACAATTATATTTTCTTTAACCTCACTTTTCTATCAAATCAAACACCAAGAGAGAAAAATAACTTTTCTTTTTATTTCTCTTCTCTAATTTTTTCCCTTTCATTTTCTTTCCTCTTATTCTCTTCTCATTGATGAAAAACCCATATCTCATCCATTTTTGGCAACATCCAAACATTTGCCTTGGCTCCTATGCAATCTCAACATTTTTAAATACTATTTCTTTTATCTTAAAGTTTAATTTTAATTTATAATATAAAAGAGTTTTATAATATCATTGAATCAAATGCTTATATTTGGTTTTCAAAATAGTTGACAGTTGAGTCAAATACTTGTATTTAATATGATAATATTGATTACATATATATCTAAATTTTTTACACTAATAGTATATCAAAATTAAACTCTTTACTTAATTCATGCTACCTTATTGTTATATTTTTTTAATCAGTTTAATCGCTTTGAGTAATGTGTGTTTAGTTGATTTTTAACTAAAGAATTTTGAGTCAATCAATATAAATTCAGCATGACTTCACTATTGAGTACGAAAACAAAAGTACAAACCGATAAGGAATTATTTATGGTGGTGTCAGTTATATTTTTTAAAATAAATAAAAATGAAACAAACATAAAAATGTTATAATGAACGACAGCAATGCTGGTTGGTAGTGTGACTATATATATATATATATTCTAAATTAGCTGTGTTGTTCTGTGTGTTATGCGAACGATACAAATTAAATTTTATTTATTAATTTTTTAGTAAATAAATCTTCATTAAATTTAAATTTATTTAATTTTGATAGAATTATATTTACTTATTTTATGAAAATATTTAATTAAATTTTTATATAAAAAAAGTAAATTGATGGAAATATAATTAAATATTTTAAAGTATAATGAAAAATATGATTGTTACCCTTTATTTTTATAAAATAATATTTAATTCAATATTAATCATATTTTGATAACTCTAACTTGAATTTACTGAGTGTAAAATTTCAATTCATCATGTTATATGAAATATTTCATATATCTTATGTTGTGACATTAAAAACTATTCACTTTGATTACTATTTTTTAAAAACCAAAATATAAAAATTGCAGGATTATGAAATGTTTTGCAAGATGTAGATAAAATATGAAAGGTTAAAATATAATAAATAACATTAATAGTAATTAATGGATAAGGATAAAGTTACATTGGTATAACTTTAAGCATTATTACACCACTTAGTAGCTTTACATAAAATAATTTTTTTATTGATTCAACCATTGCATTACAATGACTTAAATTTTACAAAAATTGAATATTAATAAGAATGTAATCGCGTGACTCTTATTCTCATTCATTTTAAGCATATATTATGTTGATTTTGATGTATATCAAAACTATATTAAACGACTTCATATTAATTTAATATTTTATAGACAAAATCTATATAACGTAGATCTCTAATCCAATAGTGAGTTTTGTCAAAAATCAGTCTAATAAAAAGTTATTCAAAAGTGTAATAGTTATTTAATAAAGTTACATTAGTATACCTTGGACCCCCTTAATTGAAACAAGAAAAATGTTACATAGTAATTGTGATGAAAGAGCATAAATGAAATTATGAATAAGAAATTAAAGAATATAATTTAAAAATATTTAAAATTCAAAGTTAAAGGAAAATATTACATGTCAATGATAATGAAAGAACTTTCATAGTATATTCTATTCTATTATACTATATAAGAATAGATAGATTTAGATTATAGATATTAAATAGATAGATTGCATACAAATCTAAGGAGTTAGTCTAGGAAAGCAAAACAAAATAGAAAGACATGGTAGAAAAGAGTAAATTTAAGAGATTGGGAAACAATTCAAAATATAATCTAGTACATCTATACCAAAAAAAAAAAAAATTGCGAAAATCATAACAGATGATTATTTATTTATCTAAAAGTTAACAAATATGTCGTATTATTTGAACAATAAAAAATAACAAAAAATTTGTCCTTCTACTATTTTTAATTCACAATTATTTTAATTTTGCTCCTGTTACTAAGTGATATGTAGTTTCACTCTTCCTTTTTCATGTTTAACTTCAAACTACCCATCTTTGTACATCTTTTGAAAGGATTTCCGAGATTGGAGAAGTTAGAGACCCTATATCTTTCGTATAATGAACTAAACAACAACATCTTTGGAGAATTGAATGGATTAGCATCGCTAAGGGAGCTGACACTTGGTTCAAACAAGATTACTCTTTATCTCCTCAAGGCATGTATATTCAAGTTCCACTTTTTTCTCTCTTCAATCTATTTATATTACTTGCTATTTCAATCAAACTCACTAGTTGGCAACTGTCCTTTCTAATAGAAGTCTTTTACTCTTTGTAACAGATTTTGTCAATTTTACTCAGCTGGAATTATTGGACCTTAGTGATAATTTTCTTGGTGGTTCACTAAATGTTAAAGGTACTTATCGCTGTTATTCTCTAGACAGTTGAATTGATCTACAATAAATTTTTTTGAGTAAAATATAGCCCCTCCCTTGAGAGAAGGACTAATTACACTTCACTCTTCTCTATTGCTAAATTTTATTATTAAATATCTTTACTTCTACTTATTTATTTTATCAATAAAAATAATAATTTAAAATTATTATATATACTTAATATTTTTATTATTATAAATCAAATACATTTTATTTTATTAAAAATTTATATGTATAAAAAAATAAAGGGTATTTTATTCAACAACAAAATAATAAACATGAGAAAATGAAAAATTGATAGAAAATTTAAATGGATTGAAATGTAGCTTATTTTAAATTTATAGGGAGGGTATATGCTTTAAAAGTAGAGGAAAATGGAGTGTAATAATAGTATTTCTCAAGGGGAAGGGATAGCAGTGTAGGTTGGGGTGGGTTTTTACTCAACCTGACCTTGCCTCATACCATATAACATGAGTCTCAACCCGCCCGTCCTCTACCAACTAATTTTACAAATTTAAACACACACCCGCCCCAGAAGAATATTGCTTTGCCCTGCTATTTTGAAAAATCCTGGAAATTATCTAAAATCTAAAAAATAAAAATAAAAATATAAAATACAGCCGTTAATATTTAAATTCTAAAGTAGCAATCATCAGGACAAAAAAATAACAAAATATCCTTAATAGAAAAAACAACTAAATTCTAAACAAATTTAGCATAATTTGATACTTATTACTATATTAGTATATTAGGGTTAGGTAATTTTCTTTTAAAATATATATACAGACGTTATATATTAATAATTATTTTTTTAAAATATATATTTAGGGTGGGACGGGTAGGGGTGGTTCACCCAAAACCCGTACCCGCCTGAACCCGTAGGCAAAACTCACCACGGTGCGGGCGGGTTTAACCTTACTCAAACGAGGTAGGTTTTAAACTTGAGTGGGTGGGTAGGGCTGGTGCTCCGCAAGTAAGGTTGTAATTGCCATCCCTACAAGGGGAAGAGAGTTGTGTTATACTCTTAAATGTATATGGGAGGGGAGTGTATATTTTAGAAATAATAGAGAGAAGGGTAGTGTGATAAAACCTTCTTTCAAAAGGAGGGGATTGTATTTTACTCAATTTTTTTTATTTATTTATGTGAAAATATCTTCCATCAAAATTGACTATTCATGAAATAAAAATGTGGTTATATAATACTTTGGTTCAACGTTTTAAATGTCACTATTTTATTATTGTTCACTTGTTGCTATTTTTTTCAAATTTCTTATAACAATATTGAGTGTGAACAACTGTAACACTATCTCATAGAAACTCTATTCTTCTTCAAGGAAACCCAAGAAACATTAAAAAGAGAGGCGACTTTTGTGGTGCCCAATGAATTTGGTACCACATGGTGACAAGTAATATTATAATAGAAAAATTTGATAAAATGACTATTTTACCATCACTTCATTCTCTTTATCCCCTTCCTCCCACCACAATCCCACTATAATATCGTTGCTCTTCATTGGACTTTACCTCATGAGTCACTCAATGCACTCAAGGACTTTCATGAGCCGCTTACTTTCAAAGTCTCTCTCACCTTTTTTTCTTTTCTCCACTTTGCAAAAGTTTGAAAAAAATAAATAGAGAAAAATAATAGCAAACGATAACATCTTTCTTCTTTCTTTGTCTTTGCTTGGTTCTTGTTTACATAGAACCATGGAGAGAGCCAAGCAACAAAGAAAGAAACCTTGTGCAAGAAAATAATTAAATTAAACAGAAGAAAAAAAGAACAAGGTCTCAAGAAGAAGGGATCTCTAGGTTCAAATTTTGTTGAAATGTTGACCCAATCATCGTTTATCATTTTCTTCATGGAGATTGTGAAATGTGACCCAGATTCAAAACATAATGTTTGTCACCTAACTCACTTTGAATAATGTGGACTCAATTAAAAGAAGAGGCCTAAGAAGATTTGAGGACTGAAGATGCTTGTAGGATACAGTTGGTGTTAGGGGAAGGGTGAGGCTAGGGCAAGAATGGGTTGTGGTTGGTGGTTGGTGACAAAGGTGGCAGGAGATAGCTGCAGGTGGCAATAGATGGTAAGCAACAGGAAAAGTGGTGAGAGGATAGAATAAAAGAAAAGCACAAAAATGATAAATCATCTTCAAAATCATCTTTTAAAGTATTAGGATATAAATACATATTCTAATCTCAATTAATTTTGACCTTTAGATTTGTTCATCAATGCTTAAAAATTGATCACCATGTGGTACCAAACTCGTTGGGCACTACTTAAGAAGTCGCCAAAAAAAGGATATTTGTGGTGACCCATTTATTTCCTTGTTCTCCTATTGTCTCGGGTAGTGGATAAGTTGATCTAACACTTGCTTTGGACCTTCTAGTGCGAGGCTTCATAATAAAAATAAAAGTAGTTTTAAATTTGCAATTTAACCTTTCTTCTCACTACATCCAACCTCCTTTCTCCATTCTCATCCACCCACAACCTTAAACCGTCTTATCCACCCATGACCCATCGTCTCCTTTCGCTCAACTTTTACACTTAGCCAATTAGATTTAAAGATTTGGCTTTTCTAAAATGAAGAAGTTGGTAAAGTGCAAAAGTGAGCGATTGATTATCCTTAGATAATAACTTTAGTCACATGTACATCATGTGTGAATATACCACTAAATGATCCAAGGGTGACTAGCTCATCACTTTTATACTTTACTAACCTCCTCACTTTGAACGAGTCAAATTCTAAGTTAAAGCCCATTCCAAGTATATAATGTTAGGATTTGGCTCCTCTAAAGTGAGGTGATTGGTAAAGTGTAAAGTGAGGGGTTAATCACCTTTGGATCATTTAGTGGGATCTACACATGATGCACACATGATAGAAGTTACTGATCCAATAGTCATTGGCACCTCACTTTTGTACTTTACCAACCTCTCACTTTAGAGGAGGCAAATCCACAATGTTGAATTGCAGAAGGGATTTTTTGTTCAATATTGTAGGTTATAGATGTGTGGTTAGTCAAAAGCAATTTTTTTGTCATTGCCTAACTGAACAAAAAAGCTACTTTGCGTTTGGAAGATTATAAGTTCTATACTTCATCAACCCCATACCTCGTCAATGGAGAAAACCATAATGATACATAGATCTAACAAAGTTAATGTTGTAGATATAAAAATAAACTCTACCAATGCAAAATGCATCAATGAAATTCAAATTTTTTTAATTGGTGGGTCGACTCAATGGCCTCTATTTGTTGTCCTATTTAACTGATCATTTTATGCTCTGAGCCTCTAACACATTGAGAAAACACCAATGGTGTGCATCAAATTTTGTTAGGAGTGATCGTGAAATCGGTAAGTGCATTTCACTATTGTTTTGACACAAAAAAAGAGGATCTATATGCAAAACCAAAGACTTTTGTTGCTCTCATGTAGTTCCAAAACTAACAAAACATGGGTGCATTCTTATCCATTAAAGTTTAATGAGTGGTGGATAACGTTGACCATGATATGCTCCTTAACAAGGGTCCTAACATATCCACCACTACCCTTGATAGATGATTGATTCTATTAGATTATGCTAGCCTATCATGCTCCTCTTTAGCACCCTCATGATAGGGATCTGAACAGGCCAGGCCACACCCTAAATAGGTTAAGCTTGCAACAAGCACTAGGCTCCAGTCTTGGCCTATTACTTGTTATAAGCTTTATTTTCAACTTGGCCTAGCATACTTGAGATGCTTGGCCTAGCTTGAAACCTACTTTCAAATCCTAGTTTTAAAATCCATTCAAAACCAAAAAAAATAAAAATAATCTGCTACAATTGCAAGTTGCAATTTGCAAATAGCAACACAGATCTATCTAAGATTGCAAATAAACAAAACCTTAGTAGCAATAAAAAAATAATGTAAGATTGCAAAATAAAATGTAAATAATTATGGATCATAGTCATATTAGAACAAAATCTAAGAACAAATTTGTCTAACTTATCAATAAATACATAAAATCTCTATAGAAGAACAAAATATTGGTAAATGGACAAAATTCTAGAAAGAGTCAGACATAGAAAAAAAATTGAATCATCACCATCAACAAAAATAATAACAACAATGAAGATGGGGAGGTGAGAGTTAGAGACTTGCAAAACAACATTTGCAGAACAACTAAGGCGGAGATGTGAGAATCATATAAGGTCTTCTTCACAAATCTAAGGACGACGGCGATTTGCATAGTGGCAGATAGTGGAGTTTGCCATGGCTTCTCAACTGTGGTGTGTGCATATGTGCAAGGCTGAGGAGTGAGGATGGTGATGTAGTGCTAGGTTGAAGGGTGTGAAGTAAAGGTGGTGGTGACGGTGCAAGGTCGAGGTGAGGTGTGTGGTTGTATGGCGAGGCTGAGGTACATGTGTGCAACGATACTTTGGGGTGTGGATTGGGGTGGTAGCTTAGAGTGAGAGAGGAGGAGATTTCTAAATTAGGATTAGGGTTTTGTAAACTGTAATGTAAGTTGAGTTGTTTGTGATACACTATCTCACTAATACTAATATGATGCCTTTTGAGTTCCGAGTTATAATTCTAATTTTTCAAAATTGCTTAATTAATTTTTTTAAAAAAATATAAATATGTTAGACGGGTAATTTAATATCAAACAAGTAAGTTAGTGTAGTGGTTTGTACACTTTCACAAAATGCTAATAGCCCTAGTTCAAAGCCTTTACACACCTAAATTAAATTTAAAGTTCCTTAGGCTGGTGTCTTTTTATCTAACGGTGATGGAGGATCCCAATGATGCAAGCCACCATTTCCAAAATTGATTTTGCTGATGGTGTGGCTACAAAAGGTCATGTTAGATGCTTTCTAATAGCATTGTGTTTCTTTGGGTTATCAATTCCTCCAAACAATGATCCATGTTTTGTAGGAGGGTGGCTCATGTAGTGTTGGTGGAGGCCACACAATAGTTCATAGTGGCAATGGAGTGTATCGTGGAGAGGTGTTAGTGGCCTAAGGAAGTGAGGATGTTCATGAATGCTTTCGATGGTGGCTTTATGTTCTTTTTTTTGTTATGTGTTTTTTTTGGAAGGAAGTCATATGATTCTTGCTACTATCTACTAGCAAGATTTTTAATTAGGGTATCTTTCAAGCCTATGGTAGTGGCACCTGGACCCTTGTTCAAGGTGGATTATGCAATGCATCGTGACAAGTATGTAGCATTATGCACCTACATTTAACCACATTCATAAACATGTGAATGTTGTTAAGTGCAACACCCTTCACTCTCCTCGTTTTGTCTATCACCCACCCCTTTCGGCCTTGCTCCTCCACCAACAACCTCCCATCACCTTCCGTTTACTCTTTTCCCATAAGCACAATACTCAAATTGGAAATTAAAATTAGTAACAATTAACTAAAAAAAAGTGCTTTACTTGCCTTGTTCACAACTAGATTTATAGCTAATCAGGGTGTAATATATGAGAAGGAAAAGAAGGTGCATTGGTGGGGTTAACGAAGGGTGATTATTGGGTAGTTCAAGAATGTGCTACTCGCTAAGTTGTAATGAGCAAGATAGCATTCGATGTTGTTCAATGTGATCTTTTGGTATATGTTTTCATGAGTTTCCTGTAAGAGTTTAATTACTTTCAAGCCTATGGAGGAGCATGTCAATGCTTTCAATTGAAGAAGAGCCATAGAGTCCTATCTTTCCAAATGCATGAAACCCTTGGTTATGCCTCAACAATCATCTTCCTCTTCATAATATATTGCTAAAATTTCGATTTATTCTTTCTGCACTCCTTCGAGGATAATCACGTAAGTCCATCACATGCCTAAGATTCGGGAA
>JAMLFY010000012.1:15926088-16088935 GCA_030441495.1 Dalbergia oliveri
TTGCCAACATTGCTAATTAAAAAGCGAAAATGAAAGTGAAGAATTCCAAAAGTGGGAGCAACAAGATCAGCACCTTATAGCTTGGTTACTTGCATCTAATGACCTGAGTTTTACAAATCGCTTAAGATTCTAAGTTTGCACGTGAGATTTGGGAGCATCTCGAAGAATGTTTTGCAGTATAAGTGAAATCTAAGGTGAAACAACTCAAAACTCAGTTGAAATCAATCAAGAAACTTAGTTCTTTAGATGCAGAAATCTTGCAAGATTAAGAAAATTGAGATTCACTTTCTATATTAGAGCACCAATTACAAGAGAAGACTACATTGAAGCAACTTTGGAAGGGCTCTCTGAAGATTATGGTGTGTTTATCGCCTTGGCAATGGGAAAATCTACCACACTATCAATCATTGAGCTTGAATCTCTTCTTCTCTCATAAGAAGACCTCATTGAGAGGTTTAAAAATAGAGCTTGGGTCGATTCAAGCCAACTTGGCCCAAAGTGGAGAAGTCTGTGGTTAAAAGTTGAACAATGAAGAAGGAGCCGTGGTCGAGGGTTCAATGGTGGAGACCCATTCGAGTAGAGGAATCGCCCACAATGTCAATTATGTAGGAGAATAGGGTCACTATATGGAAATCCTATTAGGGTTCGATCAAAGTTTACCTAATCCCAAGACACCGCTCAAAATCCTCATCCTCCTCCTTCCACCTCCTTTCACAATCCTCAAGCTCCAGCAAACTCAAACCCTTCATAGGCTTTCTGTCACGACTCCATTTGGACACGTACCCACGTGAGAAATCTTATTCTCATGTAAGCCTCGTGACATGTAATGCTTTATATGCATAATTATTTACAACTCTTTTAAGACATAATTTCATTTTTTACATACAACTCACTCGTTATTAAACCATCTAATCCAGATCAAATCTCATAATCTGTCTCTAAATTCTGAAGTTATAGTAACAACATAATAATATATAAGTCTGCTTATACAAAATTAGCTAGAAAAGGTAAAGTTTCATAACTACAAGTCAAGAAACCATCATGATATGTATGAACTCTAAAACATGCCCTATGGTCCAGACTCTGCGCCTATAATACTTGGAGCACTGCTAGAAATAAACAACAAACACTCCACCCTAATGAAGCTCACCACTGAAACTCTAATGTTGCTAGGATGATGGTGGCTAGGAACTCGTAGCGCTTCTGATCTAAATAGAAGAAGGAAGAGAGGGTGAGTTTTGCTACCAAAACTTAGTAGTACCCCTCACCTAAACCCCCTTTTACGGGACACCAAAGGAGCAATGCATGAAAGGAATCATAATAACATTAATAATATTCAAAGTCTTACATAATTACATGTACCTACACATATATATGAAATTATTATTTCATAACTCAATAAAAGGAATTTCATAACTCAATGAATTTCTTCAATTTACTTTCCTATCTGAAGTCACAAAAAATCATAGTGTAGTAGCTCCTGAGAAAAGATAATGTCTAGTCTATATGATCAGTCTAAGAGTGCCAACATCTTCCACCCTCAAGACTTCTCTATGGGTGCCCAACATGGGCTCCACCCTCTCAGACTTCTTTCTTTCCCCCAGAGACGGGCTAAAGGAAGAACATATATTTTTTGTTATCTCTTGCCTAGGCATACTTGGTACCAAGGTTAACGAATTTACTGCCATTAACATGCAGCTTGTCTCTATAGCTATTATAACTGAATCTAAAACCCTTAAAAACCTTTTAGTTCAGAGAGCTTTAAATCTATCTACTCAAATTCGACCTTAGCATAACTGTGGCTATGAAATCATACTCAAGGGATTCGCCCTTTATAGACATTTGTGATTTCTAAAGCCCACAGAATATGTAGCCGTCAACTCGTTTCTTATAAAGAGTTCATGCTCTAAAACATTTTGATTCAATATCTAAACACATTTCAATCTGTCAAGCTCTTCATAAACTAGAAACTCAATATCATATTCTGAAATTACAAAGTCTAAAACCATATTTCCAATCATTTTCTCTAAACTTGTTTATGAAACTATATCATATAAATAAACTGTTCCAGAATCCATTGAAATAATCATAAAAAATCTCTAACAATCACATATAACATCAACTCTGCATAAAATCGGTTTAGCAAACATGGTCTCATAAGTTTTTATCAAAAACATGTTTCATGTTCTAAAACCAGGAATTCTAAACATACAAACTAGTAAACTTCAAATCCTTATATAGTAATTCTCTAAAATCAAGCACTAAATTATATTTTTCATGAAAATATCTCTAATGCATAACATAAAAGTCACAAATGTGAACTCACTCACCTAGAGTGGGAGAAAATTAGAGTTCTACATGGACGGAGTTCTTTAGAGGAAGAATAGCACCAAGGATCTAATATGTAAGCAATAGAGTTCTAGATTAACTTCTAGAATCTCAAAATAACTTAAATCTCATCCTAATAACAATAGGAGTGCATCATCTCTTACTATCATTGAAAGAACACAAAACCTCCCCAAAGAAATGAAAGATTAGAAGGAAAAGAAGATAAAGTGATTAAACTAGACACACCTTAAGTTTAGAAGGAAGAAAATGGAGTTTCTTAAGAAGAAAAGTGAAGAAATGGTGTTTTGGGAGTGAAAGAATCTCACTTTCTGGAGAAAATAGGGTGAAGGGTGAGTTTCATGGTCTGGGCCCTTGAAAAGGGGTTTTTATAGTTTGTTGACCGTGCCTGCTCACCGAGAAGTAAAAATCGTTTACTGCACCGTTCCTTTCCCCCGTCACCTAGTTTCTAGATAGGGCCTGTTGCTTTGCCAGTTTTAGTTTCCAGTTTTGTTTTTCCTTTTTGTGAAGAAAAAACTGAAAAACTGAAAATTAAATTTGAGTTTCAGTTTCAGTTTTTCTTCACAAATCAGAAACCAAACTAAAATGAAAACTAGAAATTGAAAACTGGCAACAAACACACCCTTACATTTCTTAATTTTATTTACTTCTTATTAACTTTAAAACATGAATGTAAATAAGGGAATACCTCCCATTTGGACTCAAATACAATATTAGAAAAATCAAAATCTCAACAAATCAAAATCCAAAATTTAGGTTTTAGTTTAAATTCGAAAAATCTTACAATTTTGTAAACTTGTAGGCCAATAACAAAATAGTTAAAGGTTTCATAAAATTCATCAAAAATCACTCTTTAACTTATTTTTCTCTAGGGAACAATTATCAGGACTTTTGGTCCCAAGAAAGTGGTTCTATTATATAGCCCTCCAAGAGCGTGTAAGGTCCAAACTTGGTGAAATTCAGGACCCAAATGAGATAAAGGGTAATCACATTCTGGTTTTAGAAAAAAATTTCTAACTTTTTTATGTAAAACTAGGGTATTACACTTTCTTAGCTACCTCTTCCACTATGGCAAACCAGGCTTGGCATCTTGATTCTAAACTTCACGTCATCTTACCTTTGACCCAAACAACTTGATTGCATGATCAAAACATGAAGGAGTAGATCAGGTCTTCAATGGGAATGTCTAATCTCACCTTCAAACTCAATGATGTGTTGCATGTTCCTTCAGATTAGAAAAACCTTCTTAGTGTTGTAAAGTTTGCAAAAGATAATAATGTCTTTTTGAATTTCACCATGACTACTACTTTGTTAAACCATAGGGAACACAAAAGACACTTCTTCACGGCTCCTATAAGAAAGGTCTCTACAATCTTGGCAATATACATGTACACAATTCACCTAGCATAATTTCTTGTTTCAATGTCAATTTCAAAAATTCTGATATTCAATTTGCCTTGTGGCACAAAAGATTAAGGCATGCTTCAAATAAAGTTGTAAATCAAATTCTTTCCTTGAGTAATATCCCGTTTCATGTAATAAAATTTCTTATCCAATTCTTATGTGACATGTGTTGTATGGCAAAGCACCATTAATTTACCTTTCCTACATCTTCCACACAATATGCAACTCCTTTATATCTTGTATTTTTAGATCGCGGGGTCCTGCACTTGTCAATGGAAGATTGGGAAGGTATTATATCTCCTTTGTTGATGCTCACTCAAGGTACACTTGCATTTTCATCTTAACAAACAAGTCCTAAGCTTATAAAGCCTTTGTTCAATTCAAAACCAACATAGAAACCCAACTGGCCTCAAAATCAATGCCCTTCAATCTAACAATGGAAAAGAATACCTATCCAACACCTTTACCCAATTTCTTTCCCAAAATGGTATTACTCATAGACTAACTTGCCCATACACTCACCAATAAAATGGTAGTATAGAACATAAACATAGACATATTATAGAAATAGGACTTGCCCTTCTAGCCCAAGTCCTCACTCCCTATGAACTATCTAGAAGATGCCTTTCTTGCATCCACATACCTTATCAACACCTTACCCTCACTTATCACAGACACAAGTCACCCTCTAAAATCATTCACCATCAAATTCCAGATTATTCATTTCTAAAAGTGTTTAGTTGAATATGTTATCCCTTAATCAAACCTTATAACACTCATAAACTTGACTACAAGTCACATAAGTGTATCTTTTTAGTCCATGCACCAAATCATAAAGGATATAAATGCCTTTCACCTTAGGGCAAGATTTACATTTCAAGAAATATTTTATTCAATGAACATGAGTTTCCCTATTTCAAATTATTCTCCACATCCAATACCTCGTTGTCATAGCACCAAACTTCAGCCCCTACACCTCAGCTTTACCTCCATTAATCTCACCCATTTACATTTCGACAAAACAAGCAACTACACTTGCTAATGCTATAACTATTTCTATCTCATTTGCACCATCAATTCCTATTTGTATTTCTACTTTATGGTTTTGTATTAGGTGTGCTTGCAAGTTTTGCGATCACATAGGCTCCCAGCACTTGATTGAGGTTTAGGTTCAGATAGCAAAAATACTAAAGGATGAATTAGCTTCCATTCTACCTCCTGAGAATCCTGAGGACTCCTCCCTGCTATTGAAACTCCTGAACTACTAAGTCAGGATTGAACTTGCAGCCAAACTAAGATCACACGTTAATAATCATCCAATGACAACTAGGTGAAATGTGGCATCTTCAAGCTCAAGTCCTATCTAGCTACTCTAACATAGCCACCTCATGGCCTACTATAGACTAAACCTAAAAGTATTGTACAGCTTTTGTCTTGCCCTCATTGGAAGGAAGCAATGGAGGAAGAATATAGAGCTATCCTTAAAAATAACATATGGCAGTTGTAACCACCCTCCAATGTCAATTCGATTGGATACAAATGGGTCTTTAAGGTCAAGAGAAAACCAGAAGGCTTAGTGTAGAAATACAAGGCTAGATTAGTAGCTAAGGGCTTCCGTCAACAAGAGGGTTTGGATTTTCATCAAGTGTTTAGCCCATTGACCAAACCTTCAACTCGTTAGAGTCATGTTGTCTATTGCTCTCTCAAAAGGGTAGGGTATTGAACAATTTGACTTTAACAATGCTTTCATTAATGGTGACCTAAAGGAGAATGTCTACATGGTGCAACCAAAGGGTTTCAGGTCTCAAATATTGGTTTGGTATGCAAGTTGCAAAGGGTTTTGTATGGGTTAAAGATGCACCTAGACCATGGTTCTATAAGCCAAGTGGTACACTTCAACAATTTGGTTTTTCAACTGCTAATTAATCTAATCCTTCTCTCTTTACTAGGTTTATCTCAACCTCTACTACATGCATCATGACCTATGTTGATGATATTTTAGTCATAGGAAATAATGCGAAGCAAATTTTTGATCTTATAGAGCGCTATCAGGTTTTTCTTTGAAAGATCTAGGTGAGCTGAAATAATTCCTTGGTCTTGAATACGCATAATAGACTCAGGAAAGATCCTAGTTTCTCAAGCAAAATATATAAAAGAGCTTCTTGACAAGGTTGGTATGACTAATGGTAAGAGCATGCCAACTCCCATGGTTTTTCCATAGAAGTTGTCAAACTTTGGAGGAACAACCTTCTGAATCCATCTATAGTTTAGTGGTAGAAGGCCTTCAATATGCCACCATCACACAACCTAATATAGCCTATGCTATTAACAAAGTGTCACAATTCATGCAAACACCATTGGAGGAACATTGGAGGCGTTAAAGAATATGAGGTCCTTGGTTGGTTCCATACACCATGGTCTCATTTTTCACAAAATGAAAGAGAATTATTGTATTCTGTGACTTTACTAAGGTTCATGTTGATGATAAATAGTCAACAACTAGTTTCTTGTATCTTGATCCTAACTTAGTATCCTGGAGCAGGAAACCAACATGTTGTGTCAAGAAGTAGTACTGAAGCCGAATTCAAAAGCATGGCAACCTCCTTAACTAAGATCATGTGCCTAGAATTTGTCTTGTCCCCATATGATCTTCTGTGATATATAGGAGTAGTTCACTATCAACCAATCCGATGTTTCACAACAAATCCAAGCATTTTGAGCTTGATGATCTGCATTTTGTTAGAGATAAGCTACTACAAAATAAGATACATGTCCAACACATTCTAGCATCTATCAATTGGCAGAATCTCTACCAAACCAGGATCTGCACCGCCTTTGAGAAATTTAGGATCAAACTCAGGGTAGTAATTAACACTCCCCTAGGTTTGAGGAAAGGGGTATAGGAGATAAGCATAATTAGGAAGTTAGTTATCTGATTAACTAATTAACTAAGACTTGTTAAAAGTTATTAGTCTGAGCTAGCACTACTAAGACTTAGCTCTCTCTGTATCTCTTTCTTCAACAATATACACAATACACTTTTATATGAGATTGTCACATACCCCCCCTCTCTCTCTCTTGAGTGCGCCTCTGCTCTTTGCATAAGTCTATAATACCATTACACATCAAATAATAAATTTTTAGGTTTGTTTTATAATTTTTATTATGTATATTAAGAAAAAGATGAGTTTAGTGAATATTTAAAAAATATGAGATTCACATTAAAAATGGGGTAGAGTGTCATATTTATAGAAAAATGAGGTTGAGTGCAACTTCAAACCTTAAGGATGTTAGTGTTATTTACCCTTAAGTATATGAAAATTCATCACATAAATTATGTTAAAAATGTATTTAATTTTTATTAATATAGTTATATGTTAACTGTGAATGTATTACTTATGGTTCACGGTACCTAAGTATAAAATTTCTTATAAGCATACTAGGGTGACGCAAAGCATGCAAGTAGTAGTTACCAGTTACCACCTGTATTGTCTTCCACAAATTCCGTCGCTAATGCGTCCAGTTTCAAAGCATTTGACCATTCATCCACGAGTGACAATTTGTTACATAGCACCATCAATTATATATTTTAAAGGGTAAGAGGAGCAATCTATAACAATAAAATACTATATGGTATACGAAAATTGATTTAAATTAGTTATAATATCTGATATTGAAAAGGACCATCTTGGAGGTATCTTAGTGTGATTCAGATTGATGAGTTCATTGGAATAAATTGGTCCAATCCACAAATGACCAATTTCTGAGAAACACGGCAATTGCAAGAAAATGAGAACATTCCTAACTGTTCCGAGGCAGATTTTGGATGACGTGCTATTTGCAAAATCTTTGTGGAATAGACTTTTGAAAACAACCTCTTAGACCCTTCTATTGAAGGATGAAGGATTGGAAAATTGTGGGAAACGAAAAAAGAGCGGAATTAGAATCTGTAATAGTTAAAAGTAAGGTTTTAAATTGCAGTAGTAATAATAGGATAATGATGTATTATTAAAGTACAATTCAAGTGATCCCAAAACTATAATAGTGTAATCACAAATTGAACCTTGGCTACCTGATTCTGGTATTCACTATTGCTACCTACTTTATATTGTTAACTTCTGTTTTCTTATACCTATCCTAAAAATAAAATATATTTGTTACTTTGTTTTCGTTACTAGAATTTATTATTTTGGCAAGAATATCACTACGTATTTAGACTTCATTGTCCTCTAATATGATTTGAGTCGGTTGCCACATTATAGGGATAATTTTTTTTTTCTGGTTAATTTCTATTACTTACAGGACTTGCTTGAACTTGAGACATTATGTAAAAAAAGATAAATAAATAACAGCAGCAGTTCATGGCTCAATTAGGCATGTTTGATTTAAGTTTTAGTTTTAGCTTTCATTTTTAATTTTTAGGATTTTGTGAAGGAAAACTGAAAATGGATTTTATAGTTTTCATAATTTTAGGATTTCCTTCACAAAATCTGAAAAATAAAAAATAAAAAATGAAAATGAAAAGCTAAAACCAAACATATCTTTAGTTTTTCATCAACCGTAATAAATTGAGACATAACGAATCATACAAGGAGAGATAATGTAATACAATTCACTTCACCTAAGTTTAAGAATTTGTTCATCGTTTCAAGAATAACTATTTGTAACATTAATCATTTTCGAAAATAAGTATCACAATTGAAGCTTGAGGCTGAGTGGTTACATGATGTAGTCTCAAAGATTTGGAGCAAGAAGTTGTTTAGATTAGCTTTCTTGACTCGTTTCGGCCGCTTCACAACATTACATGGAAGTAGTCAATGTCTTTTTTTGGGTGAAGAAACGGGGCCTGAGCCCAAACAAAAGAAACTCGGAGCGGCAAGAAAGCCCCAATTACATCAGCAAACAGAATGTTGTCTGAAAACTCAGCATGTCAGCAAAAAAAAAATATAAGCAGGCAAAGCTTGCCAAATGTGAATGCCAGAGTGCAGCTTATGTTAGCAAGTCAATCATTAGAATTCATGACCAAAAAAAAAAAAAATCATTAGAATTTGTTGATTGTACACAGGATTTTACTTGATTGCTTGTACCAAAACTTTGATCTTTGATTATTGGGAGTTTCTGCTGTATCCTTATTTAAGGATACCTATGTCTTTTAGTTATTTATTGCCAACAGTGTGCCACATATCCCATTAATCTAGTTTATTAAAATCTAAAAAATCAAATATTCACAATCACAACCATTAAAGATAAAAAAGTATTGATACTTTATAGCTATCGAAGTAAAAACTTTGTTTATTAATCAATGAAACCTTTTTAACAAAAAAAATAAAATAAAATCAGCTGATCTATCTGCCTCTCTCACCTGATGAGAAACCAAGACTTTCCAGTCCTTGTTCTGCCAATTTTGGAAGTAGTAAATTTATCATTGCTACTATATTAGCTGTAATTATGGTTTACGGTTTGTTCTAATGTAGACATAACCATTTTTTAAAAAAATTTATGCTCAATTGGGTAGTTTGATACTAAAATCATTGTTGAAATGTAACTAAATGTGATTTTGTCAAACATGTTACATAATGTGATTTAACTAAATTGAAACTCTATTTGTCCCCTTTAAACTATAGTTTGCGCGTGCAAACTGGAATCAAACATGCTCTAGGTAGCACTGGATTTGGCGTCCGGGACGGGACACTGAACAACCATAGTGTGTTGAAAATATATATCAGCTCAGTCTCATAGTCGTTTTCATGCAATATTGGAAGAGAAACACTTATCAAATGAAATGGGCATAGAATTGCTAGTTTAAAGGGGCATCGAAACACATTGTTAAAAATGGGATACTGAACCAGACACGAAAACATGGTGCAGCACTCATGTTCCTGCACCAAGGTTCTGACTAGACCATTATGTTGCTAGTGACCCTTCCATTGATAGAAGCAATATTGTGGACTTTGCACCTTCATAGATTTTATTGGTTTTTAAATGGAAGCTTGAACTTCTATTTGAGAAAGGTTTATTCTAACCTGCAAAAGATGCAATAAAGTGACATACAAATCATTTTTGTTTACCGCGATGCAAGCAAGAGATAATAAAAAATAATTTGTTAATCATTATAAAAAATAAATGATAATTTATTTAAATATATCTTATAAAAAATTGAGTATATAAATTTATTTTAAAAGTAAGTTAATATTTAAATAATTAAATAAATGGATAACATATAAATATGTCATTCTATTTTATATCTTCTTTTAAATATCATGTTTATAAGGTTAAAAAAATCTCGATAGATAACATATAATAAACAATAAAGAGTTTATTTTATCAAAATTTTGCACATTTCAAAAGTTGAAATTGTTGAATAAAGAAAAAGAATAGGTAAATAATTTTACTATATCATGAGCCATTTATAGGACGACAATGAGTATCATGAGAAAGGAACATGTCTTACGCCTTTCGCCACGTTTAAAATTTTGCCTTTCATTTCCCATTCCCCATAGAGATTTTGAATTCCTACGGTGTGAAGGGGTTTATTAACAAATTTCAAAAAGAGAAAAATATCACAACCCGACTTGGATTGTGAAGGCACATGAGGAATTTCATCCCCACATAAGCCTCGTGATTGCTTAACCGTACTATATGCATACTTTATTCATAAAGATCGATCTAGATCATAATTGAACTTATAATATTCTGAATAAACCCTTTTGCCATAAATAAAACCTAAAATTGTAGCTATGGTTTATAATTTAACTGAGTTGCTTGTTTACAAATAGATTCGTGAAAGCTAGATCAAATTCTAAATACAAAATGAATCATACAAACAAAATGCAAAATAGGAATCTATGTCCGGGACCTTGCCTGTCACATCACTTAAGCACTTTATCGTAATAAAAAAGATTTCACTGCCATGTGAAGCTCACCCAAACTAATAATATCGAATGCTGAGGAGGAAATAGAGGAGGATCCTTACTACACATTATCTATGGAAAAAAAGGAAGGAAAAAATGGGTGAATTTTATTACAAAACTCAGCTTGAGTGAATCCTCACTCATAACCATACACGGGACATGAAGGAAATACCTAAATAACAATGCAATGTTCTCAAATCATGTATGTTCGTTTACATAATAACAAAAGAATCATAAATCAAGGGCAACATAAAACCATGTTATTTTCAAGGCATTACAAAGAGAAGATAGAGAAGACAAAACCTAACATAATATACCTTGATGGTTTGGGAGAGCTAAATTGGGATGGGATTGGAAAAAAAGAAAGAAAAGAAGTTTGGGTGTGTGTGTGTGTGTGTCGGTTTACTTCTTTTGGGAGGGGAGCCTGATAGGGCTTTAAAAAGGGTCATAAGTGAAATGGCGTCATATTCTAGACCTATGCCACACCTGTGCTCATGCAGCGAGTAAAGCTCAACACATCGAGCCTGAAAACACCACCACTCGCTGAGTGAGCCTATGCCACCAAGCAGGCACAAAAAGGCTCGCTAGTTCACTGGAGCGAGCCAGCACTCGCTATAGCGAACAATGTTCTTCATAATTCTGTAGAATCTGGGGTTGCAAGTTGGTTTCTGCCTTAGGGCGAACCCTACTCCTGGTGGATCCCGGAGACTTTAGGATTGACGAAACCTATCTACGCACGTGTACATCGATTATTATAAAAAGCTTTAAATATTTTACAATTTCAAACCTAAATATCCATAATAACAAATACTATTAATGCGACATGATCCAAATTAAAATTAAAAATGCATACATAATGCAAATCCAATAAAGATAATTGAAAAAACGAAGATATGTTATTTTCATCCCCACCCGTTTAACAAATAGGAACTTTGCCTAACTAATCCTATGAAGACAAAATATGTCCTCATTCCTATCCATGTTTCTGAATAATTCCCGCATGTATCCACTTTCAACTTTTGTTTTATTATCCATAGCCGTTATATCTTTTTACTAAATTAAAATATTTAATTTATAAAATATAAAAATATATTTTATAATTAATAAAAATAATGAATAAATTTAATTTATGTGATTTCAATTACACATCTTTTACTTGTATATCCTTTTAATAAATTAAAATATCAATTTTAAAATATATGTTCTAATTAATGTGTAATAATTAGTAAAAAATTATATATAATCCTAATTTATATCATCTTAATTATTAGAGTAGTATATCAATTACAATATTATTTTTAATAAAATAGTAATGTAATTATTTTTAAAATTAATAAATATTTAGTATCATTATCAAAGAAGTGTAAATTGTGGAATTGATTTTTTAAATATTTTAATGTTAAAAAATTAAAGGTTCTTTTTCCAAAAAAATTATGAAAAAATTATGGAATTGATAGGTTGGAATGTTCAAGTTGCAAAAAATTAAATAAGGTATAGTGAGACAGGTAGAATGATATTTTTTTTTTTGTTATGATTTTCAAAAGTTCTAGGTTTGAAGTTAAAAACTTTTATCCTAATTTGGAATTTTGCCTCCATCTTATTCATTTTCTTCATGGGTTCTTTGAAATTAAAAACGTAAATATCCATAATAATAAATTCTACTAATGCAATACAATTCAAATTAAAAATGAAAATACATATATACTATAAATCCAATAAAGATAATTAAAAAAAATAAAGGTGTGATAAGGTTTTCTTGTTATCATTAATTATCATAATTATAATAGTTTTTTTATAATTAATCCTATCATTATAATCCTTAATTATAATAAATATATTTATTGTTAATTGTAATTTTTTATAACATAATTATAATAGCTTTGTTATCATTAATACTATAATCATATATATAAAAATTTTATGGTATAATATATTCAATTATAATTTTTTTGTGTTATTTTTATATTACTTTTGTTAATGGTAAAGATGAATGTGTGATTGAAAAAAAAAATTATAATTAGAAGGCAAATTAAGTTCAAAAACTTACTTTATATATTAAGATTATAAAAATGATGGGTCATAATATTTTCTATGAATAACATATGGAAGACTTTCCATGTAATGAGTCTAAATATTAGTATTATATCAATTATTATCATATGATTAAGAATAAATTATCATATTAGTATTATAATTAGTCTTAAATATTTGATTAAGAATAAATTTGGTAGAAATTAAATTTTGAATTATTATTATATCAAAATCAACCAATTAGCAATTTGTTAACAATTTGACCTTGCCTATTTTCTTTAGAACAAAAAAATATACTAATCTTAAAAGTTATTTATTTCAAAAATATTTTCTTTTTAATTTTTTATATCCTCATAATGCGAGGCTATTAATGATTCTTAATTTTATTATAGATTGTAATTATATTGACATGTGTCCTCTCTAGTGCAAATTGTAATCTTTAATGATTGTAATATTTGATTTTATTTCATATGAAAGATAATTAATAAATAAAATGTATATTAAGATCAAAAAAATCTTTAGAAATAAAGATTGAGAAATGTGGGGCCTAAATCATTATATGAGTAACACGTAAAGCCTAAATCACTATATAAATAACACATGTAATAGTTTCCATAAAAGAAGTCTGAATATTAGTATTAGTATAGTAGATATTTACTTTTTAATTTTTTATAATACCCTCATAATGTAAAGCTATTAATGATTCTTAGTTTTAATTGTAAATTGTAATTTTATTGACATGGGTCCTTGTTAGTGCAAATTGTAATATTTAATTATTGTAATATTTGATTCTTTAATTATTGTAATATTTGATTTTATTTCACATAAAAAATAATTAATAAGTAAATTTTAAATTAAGTTCAAAAAATCTTTAGACATAAAAATTGAAAAAGTGGGACCTAAATCACTATATAAATGACACATGAAATCTAAATTATATATAAATAACATGTAATAGTTTCCATGAAAGGAGTTTGAAATATTATTATAGTAGATTCAGGACAAACTTGTGGTTAAATTTTATTAGTAAGTTATCCTTGAAGCATATATCAGGCACTGCATATGTTGCCTCCATCATCAATTTTGCGAAACAAATAAATCATTCTATTTTCTAGTTTTTTATCGCTAGATCAAAATTATGAGCTTCTGTATTTGTTCTTATTTCTTAACAAAGATATATTTCAACATAGATTTGCCCTGTATATAATTTTATACACAAATTGTCCAAGGGCTTTGTGCAATTCAAAACTAGTGGCAATAGTGATTAGGATTTTATTTTAATACATATATAGTGTCACATTAGTTACTATAGTTAACCTTCATCTCACTACTTAAAAAGCCACACTAAATATGAGATTTTATTGGTTGTTGGTGTATCAAAATTAAAATCGACTAAATCATTAACATTTTTTAACATCATTTTGAGTTTTTGACCAGTTTCCGCCTCAAGATCGTTGCTCTGTCATAATTTTATCTCGATTTTGTTTTTGGTCGAGGTCATAATTTTATCTGAGAACGGGGTCATTCCAAATACTCTTGCATTGTTGAACTGAGACAATGAATAGAGGCCCACATTTGTGCCACCGCAGCACGTAGAGGCCTATTTCAAGCCATAACTGGACCTTATCAACAAACCAATCATGTGTTCCTTCTCAATTTCAACAAAACCATCAAGTTGGTTACTGCATATAAATCGTCACATGAATGACCACTCAAGAAGAATATTTTAACATTCATATGATGAAGCTTTGAAAAAGAAAAAAAAACGAGCTACAAGCTTTGACAAAAAAGTAAAAATTATGTGGATAATAATATAGTAAAAAATACGTAAATCTTTTTTATTTTGCAAGATTTTTAGACTATAATTTGTGATAATTATAAATAAATATTAATAAAATAATTTATATTAATTTGTTAGAACAAAAAAAAAATCAATTTCGTAGTTTAAAGAATTATTAAATGAGGATTGAATCATTTCAATAAATATAATATCTTTAAGATTAACATATCGATTCTAAAGAACTTATAAAGATAAAATAATTTTATTAATGATAAATAATTAAAATAATAGTGAATATTTTTAAATATGTATTAATGATAATTAATAAAAAAAAACTTTGTATGATGAGTAATTTTGTAGATTTATATACATATATTTAATTTAATAAGACACTTTGTACTAAAGTATATATTTTAAAAAGCAGAGAGATTGGGTGTGTAATATGAGCATTTCTCAGAGATAGAAATACAATATACTCTATAATAAATAAATACATAAATCAAGAATAATTGTAAAAATTTTAATATTTCATAAGGTGGACCACTAGTTGAGGGGATATTTGTTTCAAGGTCTGAAACTACATGTCCAAGAATCACATTTTGAAAATATTATTTTTAGGAATGTCATTTTTGGACATCTTTAAAAACTTGTTTATTTAACATAAAAACTATGGGAATGTTTTTTGAGATTCCAAGGAATATATTAGAAATTCGTTTGCTTTATGATATATGCTCTTGGCAATATATGTCATAATTCTCAAGATACTCTTAATGTATCTAATAATATTGGGAGAAGTGAAATAATTGAGAGATGTTGTAGTATTTTTGCTTAATAATTACCATTTCTATGGCACGAGATATTTTATTCTCACTCTATTTTGGAATAAAATCTCATTAAAATATAGAATATATGTTTTCTGAAAATAATTAGTATACATGTAGAACTAATTATACAAAACTCATAATAAATATGAGAATATATCATTTCAAATATTTATTTGTGAGAATGAGTTAATAAATCTCGAAACAAGTAAATTACAAAGGATGATTGATGAGTTATGTCCGAACCCCAAGTTCGGATTATTGCAAAAAAGAACATGTTTCGCGCGGATAAAATTAACATCCAATTGCGGTTGGGGAAACCGATTGAAAATAACATTTTTGGTCGCACTTTGGCGTTGATGTAGGCGAAAGATACACTAGTGTGTCGATAAGTTAATATTGTCCGCACCATGTTTTGTTGTTTTGCAAGCCAAGTTCTTCCATCTTCCATCCTCACCTAACTCATCCCACAAAGCAGTTTATGATGGCTTTTGCTTAGGGACTTGCAAGGTATTAATGTCGAGTTTGAAGCTAAAAATTTAATTGGGGAAAGAAAACGATGTCGATGATTCATGGGCACCACTAATTTTCAGCCCCACAATTATCCTATTGATGCAGACCATGATTTCATTTAAGACTGAGACAGCGGTGTTGGTACGTATTTGATGAAGCAAGCAAATATAGGATGGTTTGTGATTATTTTTTTTTCCCAAGAAAGTATATGTCGGTCGGCAAACGAGGGACTAGTCTTTCAAGAGAGGCTAATCTTTCAAGCATCTAGACACTTTAAAAGGGATCCCTTCCAATATCATCTTTTTCATATATATGAATTTTGACATCAAATTAGAATCTTATGTCTAATAAATTCGAGCCCCTTCCACTCAATCCAACATCTTATTAGTGGATAGAATATAGTTTAATTAAAAAAAAGGGATGCATGTCAAACTTCGATGGTTAAATATTTGTCTATTTGCTTAGTCTTTAAAGCTGTTTGACACGTTTTGATAGAATAATTTTCATAGTATAAACTTGATAGGATAAGCACTGGTAATATAAGCTTAAAAACTTTTATATTATCTATTTGGTGTAACATTGAATAAGATATTCAATTTTTATTTAGTAATACTATACTATTTATTTATAAATAATTCTAATATTTAATTAAATAATAAATAAAATAAAATAATAGTAAAATAGGAATTTTTATTATAATAATTTTGAAATATTATATTTATGTACATATTTACTAATTAGAATTTAATTTATATTAAATGTTATTATTTATTTCAATATTTTATAATTATTATTATTTCAATAATATATATAAATAACACTATTTTATATACTTTAATATTTTATATTTTTAATTATAATTATTTAAATTTAAGTTACTTATCCTTACTTTTATATATTATATATTATTTATTATTTATTTAAAATATTTAAAAATGATATTTTAAATCAACAAAACTATTATTCATAGAAGCTACGTATCTTAAACTTTATTCAAAATGATATTTCACAAAACCAAATTCAACCAGTAGAGAAATTTCAAATAAATTTTGAACCCGTTATAAATGGTTGTGAAGCTATTGAACCGATTGATACATTACTGTCAAGATCACACTCTCTTATGCACCACCTCTCTATCGCAAGTCTTGCAGAAGCGTGAACACCGTCCTTCTTAGGTCACGGTGCTTGTGGTGCACTGAACTGAATTTGGGTTCAGTAGAACCGAATCAAACTTTTTAACAAATTTATGATTCAGATTTTGAACCATTTAAAAATTTTGATTTTTGATAGAGAAATTCTTATATGTTTTCTAATCCATTTAATGTGTGATCTATAAACATATACAATCAATCATTTTAGATTGTTATATAACTTTTAAACATTAAAACCAAAATGAATGGTTAGACATGGTTGTGGGACACATATTAAATATGCTAGCATGCAAGAATTTCTCTTTTGAGAATAAGTTTTTTGGTTTGGTTATATATTTGATTCAGTTTCACTGGTTTTTTTGGTACATCCCAAATAGTCACAAATCTCTGTACTTCATGTAATAATATGGAGTCTTCCTTATCACAATGCTTTTTGTACTCTACTTGTTAATGATTTTGGTGTGTTTGTTTCAATTTTTGGTTAAAAAAATGATATTTTAAATCAACAAAACTATTTTTCCATAGAAGCTACGTTTCATAAGCTTTATTCAAAAGCTTAAAAAAATTGTTTAACTTTTAAGTACAAACTGAAAAAATGCACTCGAAATTGTAAAAAAAAATGACGCTCGTGAAAGAAAAGCAAAAGGATTCAATTAAAGCATTTAAACCCTTAGATTTTAGGCGTTAGTTAGAGAAGAACATCTCAGAAATAAGGATGAAACAAACAAATCGGATCTTGATACAGTACACCATTATTTTGGCAGGGACAATGTGGAAAACATGATTCATAAAATCTTATATCACAACTCATACGCAGACACAAGTGTCCACAATCGAATGAACTAAATATTAGTTTATGAAGAACCATGCTTTAAAACAAAATCTAAACAAACAATAGAGTTCAACACAACATTAAAATAAACTAATAAAAGCAAAAGACCAAGTATGAAGAAATCAGTGGTTACTGGTGAGTCACTAGTTTGATATGAAAATGATAACTAGGAAAATCACATCAAACCAACCAATCTTATTCTAAAAGCCTAAGCCCATCTAACCAAACCATCAAAAGAATGGTTAAATATTTGTTTTAGGGATTTCTCTGGACTTGTATAAGATTCAAGGATATTGATATTTTGTAGTTATTTATGGATAAGATTGTGTCATGTGTCGTATGAAACCAATTTATTAAAATATTAAATAATAAAAATTCGATCACAACTATTGAAAACAAGAATGGCAGTGAAGGAAAAACCTTTGTTTTATTCTTTTTAATCATTTAACTTGTAAAATATGATTCAAATTAGTCCTTATAACAATTCAAATTACTCTCGAAAATTGCTACAGAATAATTCGAATATTTTTTACATCTTTAAAGATAAAATTGTTAACTTCTTAACTCTTAATTCTAAAAACTAAAGTGAAGCATGCAAATAATTTTAAGTATTAAAACTAACCTTCACTCTCAAAATAATAATAATAGGGCAAAAGGTGGAATGAACACAGAAAGATTCAAAGAGATAATTTTTTTTGTTTTTTAATTTTATGAAGTGAATGTGGTTTGCACATAGCTTTCAAGGTCTCCTTTGTGGGTTTGCGTTGAAAACTTCATGGCTTAGCGTGAAAGAGCTGGACTCCAATACATTCTATTACTCCACGTCATGACACCCTCCCCTCAAATTTAAACCTCCCTACTCTCCTCTCACCTTCAATCCAATTCACAAACCAAACCACCAAAAGAAGGGAAGAGGAAAAACGGAAAAAGAAAAAACTTTCACTTTCTCTGTTTTCCTCTGTTTTTCAGTCTGTTTCTCTCGACTCAAAAATCAAAATGGAGGGTCTTATTCCATTTGTTTACAAGGCTATCATGCAATACAAGAATGGCAAAGAAGGGCCTCTTGGTTCATGGCTTTGTGAGTCACCTTCATACTCATACATGAAACTTCCCGGCGACTCAGGCCAGTTTCAAACCTCTGCTTCTTCTCTGCTTTCCTCTGATTGTGAGTTCTCTGCTTCTTCACCATCTTCCAAGCCTTCTACTACTTCTTCAAGCCAAATCAAAGTTTCTTCAGGTGCTCAATCTCCACGTCGCCTCTCGAATTCCCACATAGTTTCAACTTGAAAAATGCATCCTTTGCATAAAATGTGATTGTGAAGTGTTACAGGCTTGCCTTTCCAAAGTGGTTCAAGTTTGGCTCTTTAGTTTGAAGTTGCAACTTGCAAGCGTGTGGAGAAGATTCCTGCGCTTGGTTAGTAGTATTGTGCAAAATTGTAAATATTGGTTCTCATGCTTTAAGAAAATGTCTATGTTTTATGACCAAAGGGTCATATAAACTGTGTGTTATTCTAAAAAAAATTGTAAGTGAGATGTTTGGGTTCCTTGGCCTAAAGGGGCTATGGAAACTAGAATTTGTGGAATAACTAGACTGCAATTGTTTGTTTTATTTGATTTCTGATTTTTATTCCCCTTATAAAGGAAGCATGCTTCTTGTACTTTTATTGGCATTCCAAGTCTAGTTCTTGAGTAATTGCTCATTAAAAAGAAGTAGAAATAAGTATAAGTTTCTCTGGCAGGTAATTATTTTTCTTTCATCAATAAAGGTATAGGTTAAAAGGAAGGTTTGCTTTAAGGTCAAATTATATTTTCAAACTCATTGAATGCTTATAAATATATATAAATCACACACTAATAATAAAAAGTTTAATAACCGAATCCAAAACAGAACTATATATAAATAGAAAGCTAATCGGATGCAATCCCATTTCAAGCAAAGAGTTTGAGGAAATGAAACTATCATTGAAGACTATAATAAGCAAAATACTATTTTGTGACTATATGGATCGTTATCATGCAACACGAGTATCATAATAAAGATAATGTTTCAACTTATTTATATATCTTGTTTGGTGGATGATGGCGTGTAAAAACGGAAACTGTCATTAGAAGTAGGCTCACTTGCGCCAGGTATGCTTACATTGTAGTTTCTACATGTAAAACCTAACCCAACTTGTGCCAAGTATGCTTGCTTACATATAAGTTTCAACCTGTAAACCTAATCCAACTTGATATTTTTCATTGTGCTGAATATCATCGTGTTTTAAGTGGTTTGTTTTAGGATATTTTTGTGAATTGGATTTTGGAAAAAAGGGAGAAGCTTGGAGTGTTAAAGAGTCCCTCTCCTCCCCTTCATCCTCTCCAAAACCTTAACTAACATACCATTATGTAGCATTTTGTTGGGGGAGGAGGGATAAAATATAAGGACAATGAAAATAGTAGAGATAGAGATATATAATAAATATGTATAAGGTATTATTTGAAGAAAAAATATTAAATTTTTGTTTCTATATCATGTCCTCTTTATCTTAATATTTTATGTATAGAAATTTTATATTTTTCTTCTCATAATAGAAATTTTTTTATCTTATATTTTGTTCACTGCCAAATAAGTGGTGTGTCTAGTGTTTCTTTAATTCTGTCCCGTATCACACTAACCAAACGCTACCTACGTCTGGAATCTATTTATACCAAGAATCTCGAACTTTCATTGGCATGATTTTTATTGTTAATGGCTCAAAACTTTCATAGCCTATAAATAAATCAAGTTTTTTTTTTTGGTATCTTATATATGGATTACTTGATCTTATATATTTTGTGTTTTGAGATTATAACAGTGAATCACTGAAACTCCATTTTCCGTGACGTATTCCTTCACAGAAATTCAAAACGTGTAGTTTTATTACTTTTTGTTTGCGAGCCGGAGACGTATACATGTAATTGGGCCCAACAGATCTGGCTTGGTCGAATTTGGTCAAGTTTAAAGGTGTATTTACGAGTTTAGCTTGGAGGAGAAATGGAGGGAATGAACACATTTTTGAAGGTTTTGTCCATTCTTGAGTTTTACCTTCTATTAATATCTCAAAACCCTTCATTTAATCTCATTTATAAGTTTCCTCCAATTGAAGAGTTTTAAATAAAATTATAATGTAATGTACTATTTTATTTCTATAAAATTTTATAAGGATATTTTTACCCCTCATTTTAACGAAGAGTCTAGATTAATATAAAGATATTTTATATATAAAAAAAAATTTAAAATATGTGAAAGTGAAAAATTGAGGGAAAACATCTTAAAAGTGAGCGATTTTCTCCTCTTGGATGGAAGTGCTGCAAGATAACATTACTAGAATTTTACAGCCTTATCAAATGTGGAAAACAAAGTTTTACTTTAAGGCAGCTGGGGAGAAAAAATGATGTGAAAATTTTCATAAATACTTCATAACATAAAATTACACTTGAAATTAATCTATAAAAATTTCTACCCTATTTTCAGCCCTAAACCAAACACACCATATAATTAGTAGCCAAATATTTTTAGTGAGTGACATACAAGAAGCGTACACCATATCCATTCACCATTTGAACCAAAATGAACATAAGTTTTACTAGCATATGTACAGATATCATAGTTCATAGGTGCCAGATTATACAATAGATTCTTTAGCATTAGAAATAGCACGCAGTGGCAGACACTTGATTGGCTAGCCGCAAAACAAGTATATGCAAACAACTACTAAAATTAAAATAAAATAATACTATATTTAATCCATAAGCATTTTAAATTATAGATAACACTCCAGCAGCTCTCTACGTTTTACAGGCTACTAAATTGATGTAAATCGCATGCATGCAGCTCAAGTATGGCATGTTTGCTACAGTACAGAAGAAAGATAAACAAAATCATATCCAAAGCTTAGTAAACCAGTATCTATATCTAAGCTGAAAGGTGCTGCCAGATTGAACAAAAAAAAAGAAGAAAAATCAATCAGCATTAAAAGGGAACATTAATAAGGGAAAAAAAATTTTGCCCACATGTCATGGCGAGGACTGAAGCAACATTTACAAGAACTATCAAAGATGCTGGGGATGTGTATGGCGGTCATGTGTCTAGCGAGCAGACCGAGCCAAGCTAGACCGAAGCTGAGATCCAAAACATCACATGTGATGACATTGCTGTGAGAAACCAGGTGATAAAAGCCATGGCTACAGAAACCTGGTATCTGTGGCAAGGGATACTCTTACGCGTCCTGCAGAAATCCAGGTCTCTCGCATATAAAACTACGATTCCGGCTGATGAGCAGGCGGCTGCCAGTGACAAAGTAGCTGTTACCTGCATTTCATAAATCACCATTATCTTACCTGGTAATCACTTCAATTTTTATTAGATTATCAGCAATATAGTGCCATATGAGAAAAAGGAAAATGACAAAGGTTTGATTCCAATCCCATCATTATAAGATACAAGTTGGAAATCGGAAGTACAGATTTATCAGCACTGCACCAGTCTTAAGTTTCACCAAGCATGGTTAACAAAATACCAAACAGGGAAGTACTAAAGCACCGACATGTCATTTCAGTGCCATGTCCACGTGTCCCTAATGGACCTCATAAGATATACTAACAGCACATTGATATATGTTTTATTTTATTTTTATTTTTTTCACCTACATAAACAAGACCATTTGCAAACACAAATTTTGCACCTGTTTTAAACTTTTAAGCAACTTAAAATAATCAAAAATCCTTTTCCCACTAAATCAGCGAAGCAATTTTTAGAAATGAACAAAGAAAATAAGACATGGATGAAACTTATATACATTGACATTATGAATTATGAATAATAATTGATGTGCTTGTCAAACTGCATTTTCATTTTTTATGCATTATGCTAATTTTTTTTTATATTTTGAAATTTATAGATGTTATAATAAAATAAACTAATGAAGGTTACAAATACAAAATGTTATTTATAGAGAGTTATAAACACAAAAAAATAAAAATAAAACATAAAAAAAAGGTATACCACAAAAAAGGGAGGGATAAAAAGACCAAGGATCTAAAACTGCAGGAGTGTGCAGTTGTAACTGCTACTGCTAGTGTTAATGGGTTAGTGGGATGTGCATTAATGGTAATTTCAACTCTAAATTGACTTGTTTTTCTTTCCTTTTATTTCAGTTTAATGCCATGATAATCTTATTTTGGGAAGATGACACTCAGATAATAAACTCCCTATCCCATTATATCACTAATGATGATGTCATTTTGGGATGATGAAATTTGGATACTAAACTCCTTATTTCTCATTATATAATACATATATGACATCTCTGTTTTACAATTTTTAAAATTTGGTGTGTCCCATGTCCATGTCCGTATCTACACTAAATAGACATTATTAAATTGATGTTAAAGTAGCATGTAGTGTTTTTTCTAACTCTTTGCCTTTACCAATGAATGATGCTTATACACAAAATATAAAGTCTTAGTTTACAAAGAATACAGATCATCAGTTCATTAGATATTGTCCAAAGATAAGAACTCTCACAAAATTTAAGCATAGACAATCTGATCCAGCTGTAATTACCTTAAGGGTATGTTTGGTTGAGAGGTAAAAATGAGATTAAATATTCCGTGATTGAGTTTTATGTATAATTTTACACATGGAGCCAAATCATGGAAAATTTACCCCCATTTTTACCCTCCAACCAAAAATACCCTAAAAGTTAAAACATTGAAGTTCAGAAAGAAATTCTGTGACTATTTCAAGTAATCAGTAATTCCCAACCATATATTTGCACCAATTGAATCCATGTGCAAAAATACATCTGATTATGTTTATGCGTATTTTCTCCTTTCATTTTCTTTTGATAAACTTGAAAATAAGAAAGAGACATCGGAAGTAGCCTGAATATATTTTTCAGGAAAAAGAGAGTGCTTGATTATTACCCAATCACCAACAACAAACAGGCTGACAAGAATTGGATTTCGTAGGTCTCTTTTTCTCCTCAAGGCATAGATATCAAGACATGCAAGTCCAAAGCTCCAGAGCACTTGAAGTCCCATTGATGCAATTAAATAGCTGAAAGTTCAGGAAAGTACCAGAGTTATTTTCACAAGAAAACATTACATTCAACTTTAAGCCAAAAAAAAGAAGAAGATAAGTTGTAAACATTTATGCATATTTTAACCATTAAACAAAGTTATCTGAGAATCCAATGCACTGAACAAATGACAAAAGCACAGACAAAGATTTCCCATGGCTGACACACAAATAAAAGCATTACCGTCTTACATGACAAAGAATCTCACATGGTAAATTTACCCGAAATAATGCTGGCAGGAACAAGCAACAGATTCCCACAACTTGTATTAGCCTAGAAGATCTCTTGAATCCCAAGGACAGAGTATTGCACTCATATTTATTGCTCAATCCAAAGATTATCAATCAAAAATGTGAAACATAGATATATACCAGAAGAATATACAAAAACCGTTACCATTAGGATTTGGAAGAAATAGATGCAACCAATTTATAGTGCAAATTGGCAAAAGGTGACATTCCGTCTTGTTTTAAACCATGTCTCCAGGCAAGACATTTCAGTCTTGTTTTAAACCATGTCTCCAGGCAAGACATTTCAATCTAAAGGTCGTCAGTGACTACAAATTGTTATAACTAATCACTAAAAATGATACTAACTACTAAGAATGCATTTCCTTTATGCATTCTGACGGCAGCTCAATTGATTGATTCTGAGCACCAGTGTGTAATATACTTCTCTCACTTTCATGCACGACAGACACACATTGTTAAGAAAGGCACCACCAAATCCTCACATCGCAATACATGACAAAACGTGTGCGAAAGTTTCTCAATTACAAAGGAGTAGAAAACAGAATAAGTACGCATTAAGTTCCACATAACACCAAAGGAGCTGTTGTACACGTGAATTAGTCATGTTCAATAATGAGGTGTTTTGGCAGTTCCCAAAAAGCCGGCACTTAACAAGGTCATGACATTTACAACATCAAGGGAAGAATATGCAAATGGTAATTTTATCCAATAACTCCAGTCCCCACACAAAGTATCTGCTTGGCTAAGATGAAAAGTGGAAAATTTGGAATGAAAATCATCACTTTCTTACTTGGTCCAACAAATATATACATATTAAATAAATGTAACTCATTTTCACTAATAAAAATCAGTTAGGCTGTTTCCTATAAAATTGTGGGTAAAATAAATGCAGAGATCAGCTTTAAATGCAGTCTTTAACAGATTTTGAATTTTTAACACCCATTTCTTAATAGGAAACCAAACTAACCCTTCAGTTGAAAACCATCACTCTCCTTGATCGGGTCTGATGTGAAGATACTAAGGGCATGTTTGGATGGAAGACTGTGGGGAGTTAAAAGGTAGGCAAAAATTAACATATCATCTTCATTTCAAGTAACTCTCCCCATTTGGGAATTTTATCCAAAAAAAAGAGATCATTATTCACCAACGTAACTCCCCAATAATCCCTTACTCATTTTCACAAAACATATCACACCCTCTAAATTTAGAAATGATAATTCTCCCGTCCCTTCCAAAAAAGAAAAAAAAACTCCATCCAAACACGCCCTAAATCCTAATTAAATCACATGCACACATACATAAATACATACATACAAACTACAAGCCCAAAAGCTAGTCACTTTAAGGCAAAAAAAAAACCAATGATCTAGTAGAACTTTAACAGAAAACCTTAATTGCATCAAAATTCATTAAAATTAACAAATAAAAAATAAAAAAAGAATATAGGAATACCAGAAAGCAGTGTAGTTAGAGAAGCCAAGGGCAGTGACCATAAGGCCAATTGAAGCAGAACCAAAGGCACATTGCCCTAACCTCAACAAGAACCCGCTCCTCGTACCTGGCCCACCTAACAACCTCTTCATCATCCCTTTTCTTCTTCTTCTTCTTCTATTTTCAATGGAAAAAAGAACAAAAAGGAAAATAAAAATAAATAAATAAAAGCCCTAGATTTCAGAACCGTTCCATTGATGGGGATTCTCTGTTCCTCTCTCTCTTATATGCATTGGGGGATCTGATTGTAGGTGTGAAGTTTAGAGAGAGAGAGAGAGAGAGAGAGGATTTGGGAGAAGGGAAGAAGAGTGTGTGTGTGTGTAAAAGCTGCAGAGAGAGGGAGTGGAATGATGGAAATGGTTGTGCTGTGTTGTGCTAAGGTGAGTGCTTTGGTTACTGTTGCACACAAAAAGTGTTATCTTCCCCTTGCAACTAGGACGAGCTGTTTACAGCAGCTTGCATTTCCTTGCTTTTTATTTTTAGACAAATGGCAATTGTATCAATAAATTGTACTATATCATATCGAACTCACATTCTATTTATTATTAAATAATATGAATTATACTTAAATAAAATTCATTTTCCATCTAAAGGAGAATTAAAAATATGAATCGGTATGATATCTCACGTCATTAAATATAAATAACACAACTCTTACTTTTAGGTTATTTTTAGATTCACTTTGCTTTTTAAACACCCATGAATCACTAATTACTGTATTTGCATACATGTTCCATCAAATGATCCAAATATGATTATATCTCACTTTCTCACTTTACAACTTTTTTATTTTTTTATTTACAAATGTTTAGGTTAAGAGAAAAGTTCTCATCAATCTAGTATTATGGTGTATCTCTTAAGCTCATTAAGTATTAATAGAAATATTTGTAAATCATCCACCAACCGAGAAACCTAAGAATTGAGCTCAACTCAGGGCAATATATGGGCAGAAAGTCAACTATTTGAGCTAACTCTTAGTAGAACACAAATATGAATTTAATTTATAAGTATCAGTATATAACAATTTGATATTTATAATTGTGATTTATTAGATTTGCATCATGTATTTTTGTTTTTCATTTGAATTTTTTTGTTTTGGTAATGTTATAATATATTATGGATTCTTCCAGTTTAAGAATTTTTTTAATTTTCCTTCTTTTTTTTCTTTTTTTATTTTTTATTTCTTTTTTATAAACCCATGGATATTTGCAACGATTTAGGGTGCACTTATTTCACATTAAAAAAATTATTATAACTTTAAATTATATATGTAACTGAAAAAGTTACAAATTATTTTTTTTTCATAAACTACTCTTTCTAAAATAAAACTAAAAACTTTTTCAAGATTATGATTATTTTTTAAAAAAATTATCTATATATATAAACTAATTTTTTAATAAAAGTAATTTTCATCCAAAATAATCACATCCAAATGCACTCTCAAATTCTTGAAAAAAATGGAAAATTGAGATGCTTAATAAAATAAGAACAAACAAAATTACATTCTAAACTAGAATGGAGGGCAGGGCATTCCCTCGCATAAATATTTGTTGCCATCTCTCAGTGATTTTCTTAGTGAAATTGTTGGGCCTTGTTTTCCTTGGATTGGATTTGTTTTATTAAAGTTCATTTTAAAAAAATTGAACCCTTTTGTGTGTTGTAGCACGGAGTAAGTTTGGTTTTATGTTATATATATAAGGTTGGCTCTGCGTGTTTATGTGCGCACAACAGCAACAGAAAAAAATTGAGTGTGTGCCATTTTTTGTGAGAGTGTGTTTTATTTGAGTGAAGTTTTGTTAGGTGAAGAAATTATTTTGTGAGATTAGGTGTATTAGGGTTTTGGATTTGTGAGAGTATTTTCACGGAAAATTAGTGGATTGATTTGTGGAGTTATGGATGTAGGCATTTTTGGCCTAACCACGTTAAAATTCTTGTGCTCCTTTTTGCTCTATTTATTTGTTTGGTTTGTGTAGATTTGGGATTTTTTCTACAGTATCAAGTTGTTTTGACTCGCTTTGGTTTTTTATGACAATGATGCAAAGTTCAATGAGCAAATTTGAGGTGGAGCCTTTTGATAGAAAAAATAATTTTAGTCTATAGGAGTAATATTAAAGATATTCTAGTGTAGCAGGGGCTAGCTAAAACTTTGAATGGAAAGGAGAAAAAGCCTGAAAAGATGTCAATAAAGAATGGGAAGAGATAGAGATAAAATATGCCAGGACAATTCACTTGTGTCTAGCACTGAGGTAAAATACAATGTTTTGAATGAAACTTCTATTATTGATTTGTGAAAGAAGTTAGAAAATATACATATGTCAAAGTCTCTCACAAATCGTTTATTTTTAAAGAAGGAATTATATCAGTTGAAGATGGATGTTGGTACTAACATTAGAAATAATGTGAATCATTTTACAAAATTGATTACATAGTTATTTAGTATTGGTGTGAAAATTGATGATGAAGATAAGACAATGTTGTTATTATCATATTTTCCAAATAATTATGATAGTTTAATCAAAACATTGCTAGTTGAAAAAGATACTTTGAAAGTTGATGATGTAATTATTGTGTTATTGAAGAATGAAAAATTGAAAAGATCAAATGATCAATCAAAAGAAAGTGTCTTTATTGCTAGAACTAACCGTGGTAGAAGCATGTCTTGTGATGAAAATTTTGGCAAGGATAACTCAAAATCTTTGGTGTCAAGATTGAACTATAAAGACAAACAATGTTATTATTGTCATGAGATGGGCCATACGTACTAAACTTTATTGGAGGAAATTGAAAGCGAATATGGAAGAATTTGAAAGGAGTAAAGGAAAAGGAAAAGAGAAGTTTGAAGATGCTGGAGTTGGAAGTATACTCAAATTATGAAACTGAAGTGTTGATGGTTGAAGAAGAGAAAAATGTTAATAGTGATTGCTGACTTTTAGATTCTAATTATTCTAATCATGTTTGTTGTAACAAGGAATGGTTTGACACTTATGATGCTTACAGTGATGGGGTTATTTGTCATGACCGCCAAAAACATGATCGGCACATGAGGATTTGCCCAGGAAGCCTGATAACTTGATTGTCTAATATACATAAATAAATCAAATATATTTAAAATATCTCAATTTTAACTAAGTTTCATAATTCTTAAAATATTTCCAATTATAAATACTAAACATAAAACCTCGTAAAATTTATAATCTGGACAAAGCCAAACATAATTAAATAAATGACTGAAATTCTAAAAATAGTAAAAATAATATAATGTATGTCCGGATCCTGCCTAAACAATTATTGGAGCACTACTACGCTACATAACCAATAGTAAGCTTCACTCTAAAGCAAAGCTCACCAAAAAGCTGGAGCACTACTAGGGAGGATCCTATTGTGCAACTGAACCTTAGCTATCTATAGGGAGAAAAAGATAAGAGTGAGTTCATCAAAACTCAGGGTGAGCCTCCACTCACAACCCACATGGGACAACAACAAAATACATAACATATACATATAATTGATGTAAAACATTTTATATACAATTACATATAGCTTACCTGAAAACAATAACTTAACTTAATCCATGACAATAATTAGTAGAGAAACAAGCGATATTCTGGACATAAATAACTAAGCTGTAAGTGAATCTGAGCCAAAAGCTAATTTGATGGGCACCTAACTAGGTCTCATAAATGGACACCATGGATTCTTTCTTGGAGTGAGCTAGTCCTCTAGCGGACCACTTGGTACCAAGGTTAATGATCAATCCTTAGCCATTAACTCGTTGATCTATTTATCACTATTTATTGGCAAAATACTAATAGCAACAAAATTCACTATTCAAATAAAATTGGGATTCATGAAATTTTTCTAGCTAATAAAATAAATCTAAATCATACATACAACGATTATGGTCCCATGAGTTTTTTAAAATAATAATTTGTCATGATAACTACAAAACAATCATTTTCTAAAATTTCTATAATCCATAAGACATATTTTTTGGCATAAATCATTCTAAAATTTCATAAAAAATTTATATATTATGGGAAAAATGATAATAATGACCAAAAGTATGGTCATGAGCTTGAAATCCACTCATCGTTGGTAGCCAGGAGTGTGCTTCCACTAACAACTTGACTTTGAGGAGCTAGAATGACACTAGTAATTGCCAAACAACACAATGAAAATATAAACAATTTGACTTTATTACCCAAATGAGTTTGGGATGATACTGAGCAAGAATATTAAGAGAAGTCATGACTAACAGTCCAAACTCAAGGTTATATAAAAAGAGGAAGGAATGACTAAATTCTATGAAGGTCACTTATCGAAAGATATTAATCGGAAAAAATTGAGAGAAATTATGTTTTTGGCTTTAGAGAACATTCCTTCGGCGGTTAGGGTTCTTAGAAAAATATTTGAAAATATTATGATGTGCCTAAAATATACTAAGAGTATAAAACAGGAACAAACTCAAAGAAAAGAAAAGAAAAACTAGGCTTCTTCTTCATTTCTACTTCTATATATAGGCATATACATATAATAACTAACCCATGCTACCAACTTTCCTATAATAATAATAATAATGTATAATAATAACATATGCAATGCCGTGTGCCTCATGCAACACGGTTGCATTTATAATAATAATAATAATAACAATAATAATATAATACTAATGATAATAATTCATATAACACTAGATTTCGTATTTAGGATATCACATACTATATAAAATAACATAACTTATATCATTACTTTTGAAATAATAATAATATCAACATGCTACACGTTTTCTCTTATAATATTATTAGAACGTTCCATGCATACATCTCATATTATAATAAAATAATATTAAAATATCTATCAATTAATAGTTATAGTAATAATAATTTAAATACTAATAAATTTCATATTTGAGGTATTACATTATTAGATTGGCTAATGATGATTGCTTTGACATTATTGGAAAGGGCACTGTTAAAATTAAAATGCATAATGGTTGTGTGTGGACACTTGGTGATGTGAGGTACGCACCTACACTTGGAAGAAATTTGATTTCTTTGGACAAACTTGATGCTTTGGGCTATGGATATTCTGCAAGAGATAGAGTAATGCAAGTTAGTCGAGGTTCTTTGAAGATAATAAAGGGTAAAAAAACTAGTGATAACTTGTATAAGTTGATGGGGGTGACTATTGCAAATATCGACAATGACAGAGTATATAGGAATGTCAAAAACAGAGCATGTGTATATGCCAAAGAAAAATGAAACATTTGCTAGTACTTTGATAAAACATTCTGACTCTTATTGACATATAAAGTTTGTTCCAATCATAAGGCAACGTGAAGATTTATTGAGTTTTGTTTACCTTGGATTGGATTTGATTTATTAAAGTCCATTTAAAAAATTGAACCCTTTTGTATGTTGTTGCATAGAGCATGTTTGGTTTTAAGTTATATATATAAGGTTGGCTCTTCATGTGTTATTTGTGTGCGCGCCCAGGGAAGAAAATTGAATGTGAACACTCAATTTTGTCCCCATTAAACAAAAATCAAAAAATTGCATATTTAAAGTTTCTTGTTTCATCTCTTTTGGAAAATTGAAAAAGGAATCAAAGTTTCTGGTTGTTTTTCTTTCCGAAAATTAAAACAAAAATAAAAAGAAGAGAATCCCTTTCTTTGTTTCAGTCCTACCTAGGACGTTTTTGGTTACAAGCCCAATTTGTTTACATTTCCCTCCATTAAAAAATAAAATAAATAAAATAAAATATACAAAAGTTAAAAAAGGAAAACAAAGCCAGGGGTGCGCGTCATGCCTCCCACTTTTGGACCGCTGCAAATGAGGATGGGCTACCGCCTCTCCTGAGTTACAACTTAGTGGAATACTGAGCTCTGTCTCCACGTCCCGTGCTCCCCATGAGCATTCTGCCAAGTCACTACAAATGAGAATTATGGGTAAGGCTGAAGCGTGGGGACAAGCCGTGTGGGTGCTCCTGCATTTCAGAGAGCATGAAGATATTGATTAATTAACCAGTGCAAGCTTAGGACAAAAGGAATTGATTAGGGCAATAAGGGAAAAGAAAAAAAATAACCAAGGAACCTGGCCTTCACCCCATCATTCACCATTGTTCTCATCCTTAAGCCATACATCATCTTCCTCTATCTTCACCATTACAGCCACCCTTTGAAAGAAACGCAAACCATGACTCGGATAACCTACAAGAAAGAACCTATCTAAACTTACCCTTTATTTTCATCATTAAGCATAAAACATCATCATCAACCTTCAACTATCAACATATAAACCCACCATTGCCAAACCACCACCATCTTCATCAAAGAATAAAATCAGAAACCACACACAAGCCACCATCTCCTCTCAAACATAACATTAATCCTTACAAGCCAAAACTGAAAAATATAAAAGGAAGAAGGAGAGAAGGAACCAACCCTAGCCAGGACCACCGCGTGCCTCCGCGAAGCCGTCACCCCGCTCCCCTTCGAACGTCAACCACCACGGGCCTCCCTCCTTGGCCGCTGAAGGCGAGCTCCCTGCAGACGCACTAGGATCGCGAAGGCCGCGCAACGCTTCCTCCCCGCCAGCTGAGCGCATGACGCCACCACCCGCCTCAGCATCACCGTCGCGAAGCGCTGAGCCCCGCGACCTTGCGCGCCGCGTTGGCTCAGATCCCAATCCGCACGCCACGGAACTCCGGAGAAGTCCACGCGATCTCAAAGCCCCACGCCACGGCCTGCTGCCCGTGCTCCCATCACTGTCACCGCTGCTTCCGCCTTTATTTTGTGTGCACCAAAAAAGGTTAGAAGCAAGGAAACGCTTTGGGATGAGGTAGTGGGGCAAGGGTCTTCCTTTTATTTTCATTTTTATTTTCTGGTCAAAGTCCCTATGCTCTTCCTTTTTGGGGTTCAGGAAGGTTTCATTTTTTTGTCTTAAAAAGGGGAACAATGATTTTGTTTAAGCATGTTGTGTTGGGACTTGTTTTAGGCCAAAAAAAAAAAAAGGAGAATGGGTTTCTAAAATTAAAAAAGGGAAAAGAGTTTGTAACGTATTTTACCAACTCATTTTAAGGAGTGAGTTAGTTATCTGTTTAACGTTAAGTGAATTTTGTGACAAAAAACATCCCAATTTTTTAAAAAGGAAAAAATAGTAATTAGGACCCTCGTATTTTCTAGTTTGATTATCTTACTTGTATCTGTACCTTGTGCAAATTAATTGTATGTTCCTTATTGGTTTATGAATCAGCTTTTGTTGATTCGTGTTAAAATTAGTATTGAAAATAAATAAAATGATTACCTTTCCTTGTTATGAATAAATTTTTTTTTTAAATAAATAAATAAATAATTTCTCATGCAATGACCAATAATGGTGATTGAGTAGCAAATGTTATCTTCACTTGTTGAATTACAAGGATTTATTGAGTAGCCAAGTGCTAACTTGAATCCTATGCATGAACCCCTTTTTTAAGAAAATACCTCTTCAGAAGAAGGTTTCTTTTAAATGGTCATTAAGGGTGATGGAGTGACAAATGTTACCTTCACCATTGTTGAGCCATAAGGGTTTATTGAGTAGCCGAGTGCTAACTTAAATCCATTTGTTTGTTTTAAAAAGATGAGATAAATTTTTGTTCTTCACAAAAAGATTTCATTAATTAAAAATCAACCAACACACAAATATTTTCTACAGAACTACGTGACTTTGAGTTTCTCATTGCACGAGGTACGTAGGAGCAGGCGCCCCCTGTCAAGTCAAAATTAATTTTCCTTAAATTGTTTTGTCAAATTGTAAATATGTTTTTTTTCTTTTATTCATCTATTTATTTATTTAGGAAAGGGTTATTATTTAATTTGCACAGTTAATGAAAGGTACCGTCAAGACGGGTGTATTAGGGTGCGTAAATTCTTACCCTTCCCTACATAATCGACTCCGAACTCAATCTGGTTTCAAAGACCACTTTTTTTAATGAAAAGGGTTTTTCCATGTTTTCCCAATTTAAATAAACTTGTGCGACTCAATTGTTACTCCCATTTTTTTAACAAATTTTTCGCCGTCACGAATCCGCTTCGACATTGAGTGTGTGCTTTTTTTGGTGAGAGAGTGTGTTTTGTTTGAGTGAGTTTTTGTTATGTAGAGAAATTATTTTTTGAGATTGGGTGTATTGGGGTCTTGGGTTTGTGAAAGATTGTTAGATTGGTGATTATATTATTCACAGGAAATTAGTGGATTGATTTGTGGAGTTGTGGACGTAGGCATTGTTGGCCTAACCATATTAAATTCTTGTGCTCCTTTTTGCTCTATTTATTTATTTGGCCTTAGTGTATTTGAGATTTTTCCCAACAAATATTTCTATCTTTGTTTTAGTGAGTCTTATATGTGTTTTTTTTTTTTCGAAGTGAGTTTTATATCTCCTTGTCACGACTCACATAGAGAACGTGACCGGCATGAGAATTTGGATCCCATCGGAAGCCTCATGATTGGCTAATATGCATAAATAAATATATTCAAAATATTTCAAGCTTAATGAATTCCATAATTCTAAAAATATTTCTAATTATAAATACTAACATAAAACCGTAAAATTCATAATCTAGGCTAAAACCAAACATATTAAATGACTAAAATTCTAAAATAGTCAAAATAATATAATGCATGTTTGAGATCCTACCTACACAATTATTGGAGCACTACTATACTGACATAGCCAACAGGAAGCTCCACTTCGAAGTGAAACTCACCAAAGAAGCTGACACTCCTGAGGAGGATCCTGGTGGCAGAACTGGAAAGTATTATAGGGGAGGAAAAGAGAGGTGAGTTCATCAAAACTCAGTGAGCCTCCACTCACAACCCACATGGGACAATAACAAAATACATAATATATACATACAACTTACATAAAACATTTTATATGTATATTTACATATAACTATATTGAAAACAATAATTTAACTAAATCCATAATAATAATTAGTAGAGAAACATGAGAGATTTTGTACTTAAATAACGAAGTTAAATAGTTGAACTTGAACCAATGGCTAAACGATGGGCCTAACTAAGTTCCATAAATGGACAACACACTAGGTTCCTTACTGTGGGTAAGCTAGTCCTCTAGCAGACCACTTGGTACCAAGGTTAACGATTAATCCTTAAGCGTGACTCGTCTACCGTTTCTCACTATGTATTGGCTAAAAACTAATAGCAATAAAATTCACTATTCATACAAACTGGATTCATGAAATTTTCTAATTGATAAAATAAATCTAAATCATACATACAACAAGTATGGTCCCATGAGTTTTCTAAATAATAATTTGTCATGATGACCACAAAACAATAATTTTTCTAAAATTATTATAATCCATAAGACATATTTCTTGGCATAAATCATTTTAAACTTTCATAAATAATTTATATAATATAGAAAAAATAATAATAATAACCAAAAGTATGGTTTTGAGCTTAAACCCACTCACCATTAATAGCTTGGAGTGTGTTTTCACTACAACCTGACCTTGGAGAGCTAGAATGACATTGAGAACTGCCAAACAATATAATAAAAACATAAACAATTTAACTTTATCACCCAAACTGAGTTTGGGATGATAGGGAGGAAAAATATTGAGAGAAACTACGTTTAGCAAACCAAGCTTATAATTTAAAAAAAGGAGAGGGAATGACTAAATTCCATAGAGAACACTTACTAGAAGATATTAATCGGAGAAATTGCGAGAAACTATGTTTTTTGGCTCTAGGGAAAATTCCTTCTGGTTAGGGTTCTTAGAAAAATATTTGAAAATATTATGGTATGCTTAAAATATACTAGGAGTATAAGAAGGAAAAGAAAAAAAATGCAACTACAAAACAGAATGAGTACAGGCTTCATTACTTTCTTTATATATATATATATATATGCTAACTGCATGCAACATGGTTGCATAGTAATATAATAATAATAATAATAATATTACAAACGCATGCAACACAAGGTTGCATTATAATAATAATGTAATATTAACATGCTACACGTTTTCTCTTATAATATTATTCGAGTGTTTCGTGTATGCATCTCATATTATGTTAAATTGTCTACCAAATTAATAGTAATAGTAATAATAATTCTAAAACTAATAAATTCTGGATTTGGGATATCACACTGTTCATATAGTTTTACAATTTCAAATGGTAAACAATACTAACCTACTTTGATATGACCTATACGGATATATTTGAATGATCTGTGTATTTGGTTTTTTTGGCATATGTATTGACTAAACTTTTTTAGCCATGCGATTCAATTCTAAATAGTCATGTATGGTATTTGAAATTGAGCATATATATTAAAATTTGGATTAGAATTGGTCTACTTTTTATATTTAGAATAACATATGAAATTAAAATTATAATTCCACAATCTAATTCCATAAAATTGAAAAACAATTAATATAACTCTTCTCATTAAAGTCTATAAAATTCTTTTTTTCTCATTTATTTTCAAACCATTATGTTACAACTCTTAAAGCCTTCTGGGTTTTATTTGCGATAAAAAGTATCAATAAAACTTATGGGTAAATTTTACCCCACAACTAGATAGCCTACATTGTTGAACCAGACTAAATGTTGAACGATAAAAAGTTAACATGAAAATAAGTTATATATGGCATAGATAAGGATGTTGTGATGGAAAAGTGGTCACATTAAACATGATAGAATTAAAAATAAGTGTATTAGAGAGAAAATTAGAGTAGTGCTTCTCATAGAAAAGATGATAGAATTTCGTTTTAGATGGTTTGGGCTTAAAACTCATTGGGAACACAGATCGTTTAAGTAGTACCATGGGAGTGAATATTATCTCATGAGAATTAGATTTTCCTATCAACAATTCATTGGTTTAAGTTCTATTTAGATTTAGTAGTGTTCTTTTTAGATTGAAGGTAACTCTAAAATTAAAACTAAAGTTTAAACTTAATAACAGAAAATTGAACAATTGCGATAATATAATTAAATCAAAAACAATTTTTAGTAACACTAGAGCTTTTAGATAAATCTGATTTTCCATTTTTAACATAAACATGAACTCTTAAACAATTATGGTGGAAAAGAAAAGACTTGAGACTAAATGTTAATTCGTTAATTCTCAATTTCTTGGGATAATTAACTCTACTATTTCTCTCAACACCAATTAATTCTTTGAGTTAGTTTTAACCACAAAAAAAAAAGGATTAAGAGCAAATTTCAATTCACAAGGTCCACATTCCCCAAAATTTATTCCTAAATTCTAAAAATTTTGAGATTGGACCTTAAAGTTAATTCATACCCAAATCTCCCCATTTAAATATGAATCCAAGATCAAATCATGAGAAAAGAAACTCATAACTTACATTGAAATAAAGGAACAACCAGCAATTAAACAAATCCAACATCAAGGTTTAAAAAATCCACTCACAAAACACCTACATCAGATAAAATCCCCAAGCCCTAGCTAAGAATCTAGCCACTCATATTTTTGACAAAAAGAAGATTGAGAAGGATAAAAAAAACACATTGAAACTAAGAAATTCACCACTTGTGTCATGACCCGACTTGGGAACGTGAGGCACATGAGAAATCTTATCCTCATGTAAGCCTTATGAGTTCTGGGTCTTTCTATATGCATATTTAATTTATAAAATGTAGTTCGAAAACATAATTTCATCTTTGATATAAATCTCAGCGCTTTGTAAATCAAATCATTATAAATACTTTCATAATAAAGCTCTAAATATATATATCTTTGATACAAAACATATGTGTTGCTCTCAATGCCAAATAAACCATAGAAATCATAATCATGAAAATACAAAACATGCAATATCTTAATGGTCCAGGACCTTTGCAATGTACATTGGAGCAATCTATCTCTTACAAAAATACCAAAATGCAACTTCACTCTAAGTAAAGCTCACCAACTAAAAATCTCTCTACTAGGGAGGAGATGGATGAGAAAAACCCACAACAGCTAGTGTATCTAATGGAAGAAGGGAGGTAAGTTTCATCTAAAATGAGTGAGTAGGTCCTCACCCATAACCCGCTCATGGACAACAACAAATATTAGAAAAATATACATATATAATCATCAATACTAGTTAATGCAATAGCTCTGAAATCATATTCATAGACTTAAATAAAATAGCTCTAAAACTGATATTCTTTGGTAAATATGAACAACAATACTCTAATATAGAAACAAGAATATCTAGTTATGCACAAATCATGTGACATAACAAAATCTCTTAACTTTAGGGCACCTAACTATGTCTCATCTCTTATTTCTCTACCCTAGGAGCAACTTTGTATACTAAGGTTAACGGAATAATCTTAACTCATATCATTCTCTATAGTTACCATATATTCTCTAAATCATAAAAATACTTATTTGCTCTAAAACTCTATCATATACTTATGCTTTACTCTGAAAATTATTATAATATTTCACAAATCTCTAAATATAATCATATTCATACTCTAACTCTTTAATAAAATCACTTTAACAATAATAGTCCCATGAGTTTTCAGAAAAACATATATTTCATGCTACGATTTAATGAAATTAGCTCTAATAATCAACATAAGGATCATAGGATCTGAACCCACTCACTTGGAGGGGAGGAGGTGATGGTGTCAACACCAACAAAGCTTCAAAGAAGAGGGATGACACCAATACCTATCATTGAAGCCACAAAATTCTAGATTAAATTCTAAAAATCTCTAGAGAGCTCTATTCTAACTCTAACAATATTGCGAGAGCACCCTCACTTGATAACAATGAGAAAAATAACCAAACCTAATCCAATATTATGAAGGAATGGAGAGAATGGAGATATAATCTAACAACATTTACATACCTTAATGATTGGGGATGATGGATTGGAGTGAATTTGAGAAAGAGAGAAAAATTGATGGAGGAGGAGAGGAGGTCGATGTCATGCTTCTTCAACTGAAGGAAGAAGGGATTTATAAAATGAGGGTTTCAATAAGTGAAACAACGTCGTTCTATGACCGCTATAGTGGTCTAGCTACGTCCCGTGGCCCCCAGACACTTATGATCGCTATAGCGTCTAGAGATTATGAAGGAATGGAGAGAATGGAGATATAATCTAACAACATTTACATACCTTAATGATTGGGGATGATGGATTGGAGTGAATTTGAGAAAGAGAGAAAAATTGATGGAGGAGGAGAGGAGGTCGATGTTATGCTTCTTCAATGAAGGAAGAAGGGATTTATAAAATGAGGGTTTCAATAAGTGAAACAACGTTGTTCTATGACCGCTATAGTGGTCTAGCTACGCCGCAGCCCCCCATATACACTTATGATCGCTATAGCGGCTACAGATCACCAAAACTCCAAAATTCGCTCACTTGTGACTGAGAACAAAGCCCAATCTCCGCATCTTTCCGTTATTTGGCATTTGGGTTGTCTCAATACTCACTTATTTACATTTCTTAATTTTAAGTTAATGTTCTCCATTAACTTTAAAACATAAATGTAAATAAGGAAATACCCTTTATTTGTATTCAAATAAAATATTAAAAAAATCAAAACCTCAATAATTAAAAATCCAAATTTTAGGTTTTAATTAAAATCCTAGAATTTTCAAGATTTTCTAAATTTGTGAGCTAAAAATGAAATGTTTAAAGGTTTTATAAAATTCATTAAAAATCATTCTTCAACTTATTTTCCCTCTAGAAACAATTACCGAGACTTTTTATTCCAAGAATGTGGTTCTATCATATAACCATTTAAAGAGATGTAAGATCCCGACTTAGTAAAGTTTAGGACCCGACGGTGGGTCCTGGGGACCTTAGGCGTGTACCTTGGGTATCACAACTTGAGTCTTCAATCTCTACTTCTCTTGCTCCCTTATTCATCTCTTCTCAGTCCTTTCTTATTTCTTTGCATTTTTGCTTGTGTATTTGTTTCTAAAACACTCATTTTTTCTAACTCATAGATTGTGAAAAATCCAATCGCCATTGCCCCAAGTGCTAGAATACTTGGGAACAACATGTTTTTGCCTCATGAGCGCTAAAACAATCAATTGACTCAATTCCCACCACCTAAGTGATAGCCAACTAGAACACGTGCAATGCTTTTTCATCCTCCACCGTTTGACCAGGAACATTGGGTGCCTAAACAATGATGTTCTAGAATGCCACACCAGGGTTTGCACATATAAAAAAAATCCTGAAAATAAAACAAACAAAAACATTGGATTACCATAATTCTATAACAACTTAAATTTGCTAGATCAATTGTTAAAGACTCAACAAACTAGGTTATTAACACCCTAAAAACTATCTAAATCACATCAATTTGAGAGAACATCAAACCTCCAAACCTAAGATGGTATCCTCAAGGAACCAATCTAAACACCATTCTCGGACTCTGCACAAATATGAATAAATTTATGGTGTATCCCATATGCTCTGAGACTCATATTCAAAACAACAATAGGAAGAAGTAACAAGAATCACATTAACCCATGCAATCACTCAAAATCAACTAGAAATTCTTAGGTGTTCTTAAAATAAGACAAAATATTTTCTCTACTCCATTTATTGATTGACAAATCTATATTGCATTAAAAATGTAAGGAAGTACGAGACAATAATGACATTTTCTCTTACTTTTGATACACTTAAATATTTTCTCTATTAAGCCGAGCATCTAAACTAAGGAGGCATATAAATCCAAATTAATTCAAGGATATACTTCTTGATGAGATTATAAAACATTTAGACATCAGCTTGCAAACCAATAGCCAATCACGATCTTGCAACTTTTCTTAGAATGTTTAACATTTTTTATTTTAAATTTAATTAACAAAAATAGGATAAAAATTAGGAATGTTATTTTAAGATGAGTAATGCTACAATTCAAAAATTGACGATATATTTGACAAATAATATTTTGATTTTTGAATGAAATAAAATAATATGACCTATTTATTCATGTAAAAATGAAAAATCATGTTATATCACTTTGAAAATATAATTCTAATAAGGTATATAATTATTTGACCTTTTCTAAAGACAAATACTAGAAATATTAAAGATGCAAATAGAGAAAAAATATTGTTTATATCACTTGTTGAGATACTTCTCTTGGAGATATTCTGAAATATTTTTAAATGTCAGTTGGGATAAAAATAGAATTAATTCCCAATTAATATTTGAGACACATTTAAAGATGTATTTTAAAAATTATCCACAGAAAGGGTGGATAACGTTTTCCTAACTAGAATAATACAAAGTTTATTTTTTAAAAAAGAAAAAAGAAAATTGATTTTTTAAAAAATGAAAATTAAAAAATGAAAATTTAAATACATAATTAAAAGAAAATACCTAAATTAGTAAAAACTCAATCTACTAATGATATTGAAATTTTAATTTGCTACAAGTGCACCGAGTTTAAGTAATAAAGAGTGAATATGTATTGTTCCGACGAGGATTAAAATAAAGTACCAGTACAATTGAGTGATTAACTATATAGGAAAATTATAAATAAAATATATGAATGCTGTAATTCAAATTAGAAACTAAAAAATTAAAATTAAATTATGGAGAAATGTGGATGGAAAATTGATGTTAGAGGTTTATTTCATCGAAGTTTCCTAAATTGCACTACCCAATTGTTAAAATAATTTCCTAATAATTTTATTCTCGGTGGAATTACTCATTGCTAATAGTTATAACATGATCTTTTACTACTATAACCCTCTAAAGATAGACCAAATAGTAGATCTCTTGTACTATTTTACATTTATCCTAAATGTGGTAACCCAAAAAAAAAAAAAAAGAAGAGGATAGGGAGCATCGGTGCACCCATAAGGGTGGGTGTACCATAGGCACACCATTTAGATCTTATATTCACGATAAGGATAGCCCTCTCCCCACAAGACACTTCCTTCTTCTTCTTCTTTCTTTCTTTTTTTCTTCCTTCCCGTGAACGTCTTTCTCTATCTTTTTCTCTTCGATTTCTCTCCCGTCTCTCAACCAAATTCATCCAAACAACTTCCAAATTTCTTGTCTCTTCTTCCTTTACAAATCTAACTGAATAGATTTCACTAAAAATTCCTCCAAATGGCGGAGTCATCAGAGCAGCCACGAAATGCAAGAAACACATGATTATCGCCGCCGCCCACCCGTGACCGTCAGATCGCCACCGGCACTACCCCTTCCTCCTCCCTTCTAGTAGCAACGGTTCTCTTTCCCTTTCTAGTAGCAACGGTTCTTTTCCTTTGTTTCCTTGGTTGCGATTTCTTTCTAAAGGATGAAATAGTGGCTGTGTGTTTTAGGGTATGCCCTCCTTCCATTCCTCTTCTTGTGTTGTGGGTAAGTGTCAATATTGCTCATTTAATCCTATTGATCTCCCTATATTGCTCCTTTAATCCTTTTGATCTCCCTATGTGATTGCTCATGGTAGATTTGAGGTTCTAGAACCCTAGGTGTTTAAAATTGGGGGTTTAGGAACCCTAGTTCTTTAGATTTGGGATTTTCTATCAATTAAAGCTAATTAATACAAATCGATGGTATTGTTAGCTTTCTAAAATTTTGTTTGTCTTGTTCCTAGAGTTATAGAGAAAACAGATGTTAACTTGGAGATTTTGATAGCTCGAGGAGTATTTTACGATTCCTTGGGAACCATTGTTATGAGTAGATATTGTATCTGTCTTTACTTTTTACATAGTAAATTTTAATTATGAATATATTATTAAGTGTTTTATATTTTTGCTTAGTGGATTTTATTTATAAATATTTATGGAGTTAGTTGAGAAATTATAAATTGGTATTGAAAATTGTTTATGAAATGAAGTGTGAATGTTTCAAAGTTCTCATATTTGGTTATAAAATATTATATATGTATTTGAATTATGTCAAAGTGTGGAGTCATTGTTAGACTATGATTTGGAAAACAAAATAAATGAAGAAAAGAAAAGAGTTCTTAGTTTGAAATGATAAAACACATTCTTTCATGTTTTATTATGAAACTCTGCATATGACCGATTTTGGCTTTCAATGAAGAATTGGAATCGTGTTGGAAATACGAATGATTGTATTTTTGAGAACTATTAAGTCTATATTTATGATATTGAAATAGGAATTATGAAACTATAAAATGGAAATTGGATTTTGTGATTGAAAATGTTTTGGGAGTGAACCTAAGTAGAAACTGGAGCTAATGGAGAGGCGTTAGCCTTGGTGCACCATGGAACTCCAGTTAGCAGAGAGGTGCTAACCCACACATAGCTTGTAGCTATGTCTAGACTTGTATATGACTACAGACCAACTCTAGTTAGCAGGTATGGTGCTAACCCGCACATGACCTTTGTCATGTCTGGACTGTATATGGCTATAAGCTAACTCCAATTAGCAGATGTGGTACTAACCCGCACATGACCTTGGGTCATGTCTAGACATGTTATATTTCCTTTGTATAACTCCTTATTGGTTTTATGTGATTTTATAAAGTTATGCCTTCAAGAAATCTCATGTTATGATTAAAACCATATTCTTATGAGTACATATATATTATTATGTTTATATTGTTTTATGCTTGAATCTAGTAAACTACAGATATCCTATCTTTCACTGAGTTGTAAAACTCACCCCGTTGTCCTTCATCTTTTTTTTTTTAGACAGGCCGTAACGATCTTGTTCTTTCGGCTTAGTTGTTAATCCATACTAAAATGGTGAGCCTTCTTGAGAAGACATTTTGTTATCATCAAGAATCTTTTTAAAATAGTATCCTTTAGTATGTCAGCGCTCCATATGTCAGAGGTAAGGTCCATGGACTTAGGTATGCTTATGTTTGAGATTTTATTACTTAACTATATAGATTATGTTATAGAAAGGATTTATAAACTTAATTTGGTTTTATGCTTGAACTATATGTGGTATTGTGTTTAATAAAGTTTGAAAACTAATTTAGTATTGTAGTTGGACTGTTAATCTAGATCATGGTTAATACATATTGGTCTATCCTGAGATATTGTTATATTCTAAAGGACGCATTCTGAGAATGCTTGATGCCTAAGTACCTGGTTTTGTTTTTTGGGGTATTATAGGTTGAATTCTTGTTTATGGAGTGTGTGAGAAACATAGGAAACTCTGTCGTTTTTCTAGGAAATTGTGTGTGTTAAGGCTTGTTGGGGAAGGTATTTCCTATGCACTAGTCATGACCTAAGTTGGGTCGTAGGAAAGATTAAGAATAAGAACTCATAAAAACCAAAGAGACAATCATTTCTATCTTGGCGCTTTAACCTATGTTAAATTCTAGTTTGACTTATTTTATAAAGTGAAATCTCTTTTAACTTTATAAAACATACATCAGTTAAAAGGTGGCCAAACCAAGAGCAGCATTAAGATTGCTAGAAAATAAGGAATAAAGTAAAAGGAATTAAAATAACAAAAAAGGTGCAAAATATTTTCCTAAAAATCTATCTCCTTAATGTCTTTGGGAGTTTAGAAAGACATGGACGAAGAGAGAAATCTAAAACTCAAAAATGAAAATTAAGTGTAAAAAGTTCTCTTAAAGAAACTAAAAACTACCTATATATACTTAAAAGTGAAACTAAAAAGATAATTAAAAATAAAAGAAAAAGATTTAAATGTCATTTTGTTCCTTAAAATATGCTCAAATCTTATCCAAATCTTCAATTATATGTCCTCAAATCATATTGAAATATTTTCCAATTATCTCTTTGATGTCCAATTGCTTATTCATTATCTTATTCTACAAATCAAATCAAATTAGTGAGGATATTTTGCCAACAAATCTCCAATAAATCACAACTCACTAAACAAATCAACTAAAGATAATTTAAATTGATTTCTTAATATAATTACTTAAAAATAGCTCGCTCGTTGTCATAATTCCTAAGGTTAATAACCCTTCATGACTTCGAGAATCCCGGCATATTAGTTTGTGTAATGTGGTTTTGAAATTGGTCTCTAAGGTGCTAGTTAATCATCTTAGGCCCTTCCTTGATGAAATTATTGGCCCTTTGCAAAGTAGCTTCATTCTAGGGCGGGGATGGAGACAACGCTGTTATAGCCCAGGAGGTCATTCACTATATGCAACATCATAAGGGAAAGGTTGGCTCTCTTTTATTCAAGTCAGATCTCGAGGAAGCTTATGACAAGGTGAGTTGGAAGTTTCTCGAACAACTCTCTTGGAATTTGGTATGCCATCTAGAATTGTTAATCTAATTGTGGCTTGTATCTCAGCCTTTTTCTCTCACTTCTTTGGAATGGTGAGAAGTTGGAGGCCTTTAAACCGTCTAGAGAACTACGACAAGGCAACCTCCTCTCCTTATCTTTTCAGCATGCGTATGGAGAAATTGACTCTTCTCATTAATGAAAAAGTTTATGACGGTCTTGGCATCCTATCCGTATATCTTGTCTTGCCCTCGGTATCTCTCACCTCTTTTTTGCGAATGATTGTTTATTATTTGTCCAAGCGAAATCCAATCAGGTTCGCCTTCTATCCTCATGTTGGACCTATTTTGTGAGGCTTTTGGGCTGTCTATGAACCTGGAATAATCAAAATTTTTGGTTGCTAAGATGGTATTGTCTATTAAATGTAATAAGTTTGCCTTTATTGTCTCTATCCATTCGACCTCCAATTAGGGTAAGTACTTGAGGTTTCCCATGGTGGCTAGGCAACCAAGCGTGGCAGATTTTAACTTTATCCTGGAAAAGTTGCATACATGCCTAGCTAGTTGGAAAGGGAAGCTCTTTAATAAGGACGGGCATGTAACCCTTGCTAACTCTGTTCTCCTCTATCCCCATGTACTCCATGCATATTTCTGGCAACCGAGAAGGTGTTTGCGCATTCGATTGATTCAATGGTTTGTTGGTTTATTTGGCAAAGGAACACGTTAGGTTTGAAAGGGTGGCATATGGTCCATTAGGATGTTGTTACCAGGCCCAAGAAGAAGAAGGCCTTGGGGGCAGAGGGCCTATCTTTGCAACACCGCCATGCTTACGAGGGCTTGGGCCATCATTAATAAGCCCCATCACCTTTTGGTTACTCTTCTTTCAGCTAAATATCTTCAGGAAGGGCCTTTTGGCATGTTCACCCTAAGGTTAATGATTCTTCATTTTGGAAAGCAATTTTGAAGGTGCGGGAGTCCTTGTGTCATGGTTTGTCTTAGTGTGGGGTTTGGGGATGTTTATTTCTGTATGAGACATAGAGCTCTACTGGGCCACTCTGTGAGTTAGTCCCCTATGTCCATATTCATGATTCCGTCCTCGCTTTTAGGACATCTACGATAATCATACTTGGAATTTTGATCTATTGGCCAACCCCTCGATGATAACATCAAGCGTCTACTCCGCTCTTGTTTGGAGTGTGGATGTCTGGAGGTACCAGTTTCTTCTAGTTACTCTTGGCTCCTTTCCCATCTTGGTCTTGAGTAGTACGTACGCCCTTGGAGTAGTATCTAGACCCTTAAAGTTCCTATGAAGCTCTGTTTCTTTCTCTAGTAGATTTTTTAGGTGCGCCTCCCACTAATAAGATGAGGCACTAATGTCATTTGGCAAGCACTACCGCTTGTGTGGTTTGTGTTGCTATTACGAGGACTTGGACCACTGTTTTAGGGGTTGTCCTTGTGCTCACCCAATCTGGTTCCTCTTTAATTTTTTCGTGAGCGTGGTTTTTACACCCTGGACTTCCATCGCTGGCTCTGCCATTTCTTGTTTGGTGCCACTCCACCCGTTCCTCATCGTCTCTCAGTGGATTTGGCACTATTGTTAAGCCTTGTGCCTCTCTCATGAAGACTAGTATTTACACGACCGCTATGCACATTCGAGCTATGTTCCAAGATGTGTCTCGTGTATTTCCAGCTCTTCCTGTGGATTCGCGTTGCGCCTGGTGTGATAGGTCCAACCAGGTCGAAGGTCTGCTGCTTGAATCCTGATGGATGTCCAGCAACATGGCCTTGAGGAGAGTTTTGGTGGTTTATTTAATAATGACAAGGGGGATTTGCTTGCTGGCTTCTCCTGTCTATGGGCATTTCCACTATTCTCCATGTTGAATTAAAGGTAATCGAGGTTGGTTTAAGCTTGGCTTGGTCTAACGGGTTCCGTTGCTTGGTTTGTTATTCGGATTCCTTAGTTGTTGTTAAGCTTGTTCACAACACTGACACTCGTTTTCATCTCCTTGGGATCTTGGATGATATTAGACCCTATTTGGGGCGTGACTTGGTCTATTTCAGTTCTCCATATTTTACGAGAGGGGAATATGTGTGCGACTGACTTGGTAGGAAGGTTGTAGGTCGGGATCCAGTTTCAGACATGGGAGCAATCGCCTACGAGTCTCTTCCAGCGCTTCAGAGGATGCTATAGGCATGCCTCATTCTCCTCAAGCTTAGCTTTCTTTGTTTGTTTTACTTTCTGCTGCACCAAAAAAAATTAAGTGTGATTAGGACCAAATAATTTGGATAAATTAAGATATTTTTCCAAGTTATCAATATGTTGGGAGTATTCAATTGTAACGCCTACTTTTCAAAATTCGCACAGGTTATATCGTATGAATGAGTCATTGTTGAATTCCACAAATTAAAGTAAAAATGCTATATAAAAATATTATACTAAACATAAAAACAAATTAAATCAAACTTACAATAGTTTTAAATTAAATTAAATGACAAAGACAGAGTTACAAAAATTAAAATTATCTACTAAATTAAACTAAATAAAATTTTGTACTAAATTAACAAGATTTTTACTAAGTTAAACTAAATTAAATTAACCTCAACTAAATTAATTATATTTACTATTACAAATAAATTAACATACTATTTATTCTAAAAAAATTCTTTAACAATATAAGCAATCATGATAATTTAAATAATGATAACAAATTAGTTATTTTGAAATTTATATAAATTAAACTATCATACTAAACTAAACTAAACCATAGTTAAGCAAATTAATGTGAACAATAATATATATTAAAATATTCTAAACTCAAATAAATAAATTATACTATTAAAAACTAGTAAAATAAATTAAATTACCTATGTAGCTAGTCTTCTAGCAATGTGATCAACATCATTAAGATCATAGATATTTTCAATCTCCATCACCATCACTCCATCAACTCCTTTCTACTTACTTTTTACCCTAGAAACTTTATAGAAACTAAAGAAACTTCCTTAAGAATTGTTTAGAATCGACTCTTGTTCATGCCCCTATGTAATCAACTTTGGAACAATAATTTCTACCATTAAAGTCGATTTAAGTCAACTTCTAAGGCTTTCTAATTGGTGTTGTAAAGTTGATTTAAATCGACTTTAGCTTTCTTGACACTTGTGAAACGACCACTGTAGCTAGCAGGATAATAGTGAAGTTGACATCTTCTGTGTCTTGGAGTGAATTTTGAAATTTACACAAAAATCGATTTAAATTGACTTCTATTAAAATAAAATTAAGACACATGTGACAAATTTGGAATTGAGATATCTATGTAAATATGTTTTTTCAATTTATGTTCTTACCTAGAAGTGGATGTAAAGGAGCATGTTTCTTCAATCGTCCGTGCAAGTGGGGTGAGATACCTGAAAGACACCCAACATTTAAGTCAATGAATGAATGAGGGGTAGAGGTTTTGAGAGTGTAACGATGATTAAAATGTGTTGCTTGGGCACTGAGCCCCTTTATAGAAAGGTGACTCCGTGATAGAGATAATCTTTCTTGTATTAAGAAGATATTTCAAGAATTTAATAAATATTATATATATTCCATATTTATCACGAGATGTGATATAATATAGAGAATATGGTAGAATAATAGGAGATTCCATGAGATAATAAGAGATCTCATACTATCAGATAGTTAATCAAAGAGATATTCCATACTAAATTAGTGGATAATCTCTAAGGAGCCACTATGCTATATGAGCAAACTGCAGGAGAACCTCTTGACTAAGTTCTACATAATTAGACCAAGGTCTCAGACCAATATTTCTAGTGAAATACAATTTATATATGAAAATATCCCCTTTTAAGAAAGGCGACACAAGTTAAAATCGAGAAGCACGCCTATTGAAAGAGATGACAGATGTACATGCTCCACCCTCCAACTCTACGTAGTTGTGTGTGACTTGTGCCCCCATCAGTGTCCTGTCTAGCACTTGCAGTTAATGACGTGTGGGCAAACGTCATCCCATTTGCTTTATTACCTTCCAAAGCCATCTTAAGAAGACCGACTTGCTCATTCAGTCAAAAACTTTCACAATCAGGGCCTCCTCCATTCATTTCCGACATCAAATAACTCTAAACTCTGACTATAATAAGTTGTTTCACACTTTGATTAAATACCCAGTAGTAGACTATCTGCAAACTAACTAAAATCAGCAAAGCAAGTTATTCTTGAGAGCCAAAAAACAAAAAAAAAATGGGGGAGGAAATCAGGTTCTTTCAGCTGAACACGGGGGCCAAAATACCTTCCATTGGATTAGGCACAGGGCTTCTTGATCCAGGTGTAGTCACCACTGCCATTAAGGTAAAATTATTCTTTTCCCTTTACTCACTAGAATTACCGTTAAATCCAATACAACACCACATTATAATGATATGCGTTTGTTTTATTTAAGTAAATATTTAGAAAGACCTCACTCTGGATTTTTTTTTGGTTATAGTTTGGTTAAATAACCTATAGTTTTGATTATTGCAAGAGCTAACCCAAGAAACGGATGACTATTGTGTGTGACAAGTCAGGTTGGATACAGGCACATTGATTGTGCTCAATTCTATGGAAATCAAGCAGAGGTAATACCGTAATAGTAATTAATGAATGATAATCATACCTTTTATTTTGCTTTTATTTTATGTTCTGTTTCTGGCTATATCTGCCTTTTGTTATTACTTATTACTATAGATAAAAAAATCTCATGGTATATATGAGATTGTTTTGGAACATCTACTAAACACATCATATTTTTTACGAGACTAATTATGCAGTGAGATGGATATGACAATAACAATATTAGAATAATATCAATGATTAAATATATTCAATATGATATATATATATATATATATATATATATATATATATATATATATATATAAGTACAAAAAGGAGATACAGAGTAGTAGAGTTTCCATCAATAATATAATACTCATTTGATTCTAATGTGGAATATAGATTCAATTCTCACCGCCCGTGGGGATTTTTCACTTTTCAGAATAGATTATACCAACATTACTCTCTAGTGAACTGCTCACATTCAAGGCTTAACACGCCAAAGATTACTCAGATTTTCTATGCAATTTAAGTATAAGGAATAGCACTTGAATGGAAGAAAAATTATCTTCAAGGACAGCCTCTCTTCTGCATTTTCTTCTTCTTTTTTTCCCTCTTATTCTCCAATGGCAGCACTGTATCCCAATATGTAGATGGAAAATATGAAGACGTTTTTGCCCAGAAAAATTCTCCGAATTTTGTTGATTTTTTTTTCGATGCAAATACAAATACCATGATGCAGTGCTCTTCATCAAAATTGAAATATACAAAAGATGGAAATATGAAATCCGCTTCTTTTCATTCTCTTGATGCTGCACAGACTAACCTTTCCTTATTTTTTGCCAAATTAATATGAATGATGGAAATATGCAAATCAATCCTTGGTTGACTTTTATTTGATCTTCTATGATAAAGAAAATATCTTCTCTTCATGTGCTAATATGTTCCTTCCTTTCTTGCCTTTGCCTTTGGTACCATTTGAAATATGTTCTTGAATTGTGACTTGGCTGATGCAATTAAATGCATATTTCTTCCTTTCATCGAATCATCAGCACAATAATCCTCTTGGATATTATTCATATTTTATCAGTTGTCCAAATATATTTGAACGCTTTCCTTTGAAATTTGTCACTATTAGGCATTTGACTTCTTTTCTTTTTGATGCTCCAAATAATTCAAAAACATTCTACATAAATATTCTTTTGACAAGGATCAAGAGCACATATTAAAGTCATAAGTAATTAACTCAATCAAATTATTCCTCATCAAAACATTAAACAACCCAACCGTATGTCTTATTTTGGAATCTTGGTTTATATAGATTGGTTCTGCACTCAAGAAGCTTCTTGATGATGGTGTTGTAAAACGTGAAGACTTATGGATCACCTCCAAACTATGGTTTACTCACTTCTGAAAATACTACGATATTTATCAATGTAAAACATATGTTAGGCTTTGCTTGCTGAACAAAAGTACCTTGCTTTCTTGACTGTCTCCAGGAGCACAGATCATGATCCAGAAGATGTACCAAAAGCATTAGATAAAACCTTGCAAGAATTGCAACTTGACTACTTAGATCTGTATCTGGTATGTGTTATCTTTACTAGTATGTAATTTGTAATTTGTTGTTCAAGATGTGGAAGATTTTATACACTGAACTCAAATCATGGTTTCTCAATTTTGAATAGGTCTACTTGTGACTTTAATTAGTCAAAAGACACACTTCAACCAAACCAAATTGGCCCCGGCTTATCACTTCGCAAATAGTCATTTTTACTGGATTTTGACAAGTTAAATCAAGTTTTTTAAGGAAAAAAAATCCCTTAATCAAATTTCTTAATAAAATCAAAAGAAACACTTTCACTACAAACACAATAATTTATTGGGCAAATTACAGGAACTTTCCCTAAGTTCTTCAATATTACACTTATCTCTTTTAATTTTGAAAATTACACCTACCTCCCTCAATTATTTACACAATATTACAGAAATATCCCTTGTAAATTTAAAAGGACTCTTATGCCTTATCCAAACCTTGAAACGAACTTCATAATCCCACAACTGTTCATAGTGGACTGTTCATGGTCTGTTGCTGCTTGTTTTGCTCTGATGATTGTTTGGTTCTAGATCTATGTCAATGAAACACAAAAAACAACCATTGCTATAGCTCCAACCAAACCATAAACTACCACCAATCTCAAATAAATCTATACCCACACACAGATATCAACACCAAAGCCCAACAAAAATGGAATCAAAACTCCAAACTCGCTCGCACATCTGTCTTCCACGTGGGTGTTTATATTTTGTGGGTTTGTAGCATTTGCCAGATTCTTGAATCAACAACCCAGAGATTAATAAATTGAGAATGAGTAAACGAGAAAGAAGATAAGATGTGAGTGGAGATGGGGGAATTAGAGGAAGAAAATAGTGTCTTTTTAATAAAGGATAATTTGTATTTTTGAAAAATTATTTAAGAAGAAGGAAGGTGAATGTAATTTTTAAAATTAGAATGGGGTAAGTGTAATATTGGAGAAATTGAAGGGAAGTTCCTTTAATTTGCCCTAATTTATTTGTTACTCATTAGTTACTTTTCACACAAGATTTTTTTGTCAAAAGCTCTTTTTGTGCATGTGAGAACTTAATTAAGTTATTTAAATAAGCAAACTCTTATTATATTAGTTTCATTTTATACATATGTTCTACAGCTAATTGCGAATAATCAAGGGTAATTCATAAATATTTTCCTTTAATTAATTTTGTAGATTCATTGGCCAGCCAGCATGAAGAAAGGCTCAGTTGGATTTAATCCTGAAAATCTTACAATACCCAACATACCGAGTACATGGAGAGCAATGGAAGCACTGTATGACTCTGGCAAGGCTAAAGCTATAGGAGTGAGCAATTTCTCTTCAAAGAAGCTTCAAGATCTGTTGGAGATAGCAAGGGTGCCTCCTGCAGTTAACCAAGTTGAGTTGCACCCAGCATGGCAGCAGCCAAAGTTGCATGAATTCTGTAAATCTAAAGGAATTCACCTATCAGTAAGTATACCAAATACATATAAGTTATTTGAAACTTAGATTTAATACTTAATTGAAAAAGTTAGAAAACTAATTTTTTTTCATAAGTTACTCTTTTTAGCTTCTATAGAAAAGCTAAAAACTGATTTTTTTTTATATTTTGATTATTTTTAAAAAATTATTCAAATATACAAAAAAAAAAAAAATTTAAGTAAGAAAAGAGATTATGAGCTGAAAAAAGCTAATATAAATGCACCCCATATGTCACATTCATGCAAATACACCCAATGAGTTATTTCAAAATCATGAGTTTCAATAAAAGAATAATTACTCCTTATAATTTGGTTAACCTATTTAGTACCAATTGAAGATAACTTTTGGTACATAACATCAACCATTTCTTCTAATTGCTAATTGTCTATGATGATGAATTTCCTTTCTCAGGGATATTCTCCACTAGGGTCTCAATTTCGCAAGAGCGACCTCCTCGAGAATCCTACTATTAATCTGGTTGCAGAGAAGCTGGGGAAGACACCAGCACAAGTGGCCCTTAGGTGGGGCCTGCAAATGGGGCATAGTGTCCTGCCTAAGAGCTCTAACGAGGAGAGGATCAAGAGTAATCTTGATATCTTTGATTGGTCTATACCTGACGACCTAATGGCCAAGTTCTATGAAATTAAGCAGGCAAGTGATTAATTTAATAAGGGAAAAAATGCAATTAACTCCTCTCAATGTGGGTGCACTTTATCAATTGACTTTTCAAAACGTGCAATTTGAAATCTTATATTTTTTAATCGGTGCAAAATGCACTTTTTGTTAACTTGTCTGACTAATTTCTCTATTAAAATATATGATAATTACATGCATAATTTTATAGATAAAATTACTCTTCATTTATATCCCCCAATTCTTACCCAACTTTAGATACGCACCCTCTATTTCTTAGACAACCGACCATCTTGAGTTTGACCTTCAACTCTATCGAACTGTTTGTAGCTAATTTGGGTTGGTTCAACTAGACCAAGGGTCTTGCGTAAGGTTTTGGCTTTCTGGCCACTAATCCTTTATCTCTTACACCGCCTAAGCCTAAGGTCATAGATGAGTAGCCTTTATGTGAGGAAAGAGTAATGATATTTTGACACCTAAAAGTGGATATTCTAATCACCTATTTTATAATCATTGGATATGATATATATTAAGAATAAGTACTATCATCATATTCAATAATTATAAAGTGGGTGTCTGAATACACACTTTTTAGTATCAAAATATCATTACCCATGAAAAAAACCCTTGAGTGAGTGGCATAGTGACAATTTTCTATCCAATAGTGAAAAGGACGGTCTAACATCATAGGCTCCCATTTTATGGAATTTAGGGGAGTTGATATATGTAACCTTATTCCCGTGAATTGAGAGGTAGTAGCCTTTTACCATTAGTCAGGATTCATCCTCTAATTATTCTTGCTCTCTTTGGCCAAGAACTAAAATTCTATTATAATTTTTTTTTTCATCTAGTATCGTTGCTTGTTTCCTCTAGCATTTGATGTTGAAGAGCCCCCATTGATTATCATGGTGTGGAACATCAGTAACAGTGCTAGTCACTAATCAGTATGCAGAACGCTTTTATAAATAACACGTGGAATGTACTCATGCAGGGGAGGATTATTGATGGTATTGGATTGTTTGTTCATGAAACTTATGGTGCCTATAAGACTCCTCAAGAACTCTGGGATGGCGAATAGAGCATTATTCAACATTGAGATTGTAACAAGTCCACTGCTTTTGGAGTGGATTGGTTGTTATAGATCATACCAGGCTGAAAGGATGCCTGCTCAAGCGATTAGTTCTGTTGTATTCAGATACCGTTGTTCTTGGTGATAGTGCAAAATAAATTTAAAAAAGTTAAGGCCCGGTTGGTTTCAAAGTTTAGTTTTCATTTTTAGTTGTTCAGTTTTTATAGGATTTTGTGAAGAAAATAAAAATTGGAAATAAAAATTGAAAATTGGAATTTATAGTTTTTAAAATTTTCAGTATTTCTTTTGAAAAATCTAAAAATTAAAACCAAACTAACACCTCTTACTTTCAAGCAGATATTCACTTTGTCCTTTAAAATTGTATGCATTCACTTTAATCCTTAAAATTAAGAAAGTTTATTTTAGTTCATGAAATTTCAAAAATTGATTCAAATTAGTTCTTATATTACTGTTCCTAGAACTAACTTGGATCACTTAAAGACTAAGTTGAATCACTTTTTGAAATTTCAAGGCTAAAATGATATTTTTTTAAGTTTAGGGATTAAAGTAAATTAACGTACAATTTTAGGATTAAAGTGAACCTTTACTCTTTTACCTTCTCATTTATGTAATATTGTATTTCAAATTTTCTGTTATGTTCAATTTTGGAGCATAGATGATCTCATGACACGGTTTTTCTCTTAAAAGAAAATTAATAATTACCATTTAATACTTAATTGTGTCCAACTCCATTTCGAATCAGTTTAACAAATTGCTTATGAAGGCTAATCAAATGTGACTATGTTCGCGATTATTCAATAGGGAGTGCGGTTACATGCAAATTACAGAGTGGATGATAGTATAGCTCCAAGCTCCAAGCACGATGTTGGGGGAATCTACGAGGATATTAATACTTAAGTCAAAACACATGGCCAAGAGGCAAGAGATTAAGGTTGAATGCATTCCTTAATAAAGTGGTCACCGGTGAGACATTCTTTGAAATAGACCTATTTGACCCAGCAGATCTAGTAGATCTCGGTTAGCAAATCGGGATCGTATCATGATTTCTTGGATAGTGAGAATCTTTCTTGTTTTAAGGAAGATTCAGTCTATTTTAACGCACGCATGTGAGGAGAAGAACATCGGTGGGTTCCATGTTAGAGGGCTTAGTTTGCAGCACTACTAGAAATTCATGGAACATAAACAGAAAACATAGATGGATTTTTTTATTATCTCTGTTATAGATGGATTTATAGGCGAAAAAATAAAAGTAGGAAAAAAAAATTTTATTGGCAGAGTTACATAATATGTCTGTAAATTTATCTATAATTATTGGCACAACTTCACTCCACATGGCATGTAATTATTACAGACGGATACTAAAGGAGTTTTTTTTTGCAAACCTTATAGACGAATTTCATTAATTTAAAATAAATTCAATATTTTTTACATATGTAAAAATCTATCCGAAATTTAAAATTCAATGTGTGTATTTAACACGCACATTACGGACGAAAAATCCGTCTTGCAATCCCTTTAATGAAACGATGCATTTTGTTCTAGGGGATTACACGAAAAAATCCGTATGTGATGTCAGAGGTTAAACCACCCGGCTCCCCTTCTTCTTCTCTATTTCCCCTTTTCTATTCTATCTCATCTTTCTCTATTTCTCTAAATTAATTTAACCGCACTTTCTTTTGCCCGCGATAATTGGAGTCTCCATTTTGCAAATTGTTTTCGCTATTATATTCATGGTAATGTTCTAGCTTTTAATCGGTTTATTTTATTTTTCATTTTCTACCTTTTTTGTGGATTCTATTGAGTTATTAATTTTTAATTGTATGATTGAAAAGAGCATATTTGGAATATTGATGCTTTGTTTGGTTTGGAAGCGGCGGTTCCACCGTATTGGCATGGTGGCAATATATAGCATTTAGTTTTCCATTTATTTTATTTGATATTTGAATTTGGTTTTGTGTCTGTGAGTTGGTATGGATTGATTTTGTTTGGTTACAATGGTGGCATTGAGAAAGGTGGTGTTGTTGGAATAGATGGTGGAGCGGTGGTGGAGTGGGAGTTAATTTTTGGCTAATTTTTAACTTTTTTTTTCAACCAATCCTAGATGAAAAATTTGTCTATAAATCCAAAATAACAGATGACATATTTTCATCTATAAATCCATTTGTAAAGCTTGTAAAATCCATCTATAATTTCATCTATGTTTCGCAAATTTCTGGTAATGGAGTTTGTAGGACTTGGCTTGGGTGTGACGAAATATAGCTCATAACAAATAATTCTAGTATTAATTCTTGTGATTTCACATATCATTATGATATATTATTTTGGACAAATTCATTTATTTTCCTAGAGATCTAATCCTATATCAATTACATAATGATTTAGTTTCCCTCCAATTTTTTGTATTTCATTCAACCAATTATCTCCAAGCTTCTATTTATGTTAGCTAATTAAATTTGTCTCCATGTCAACCAATAAGATTGTTGCTATTTTTATATTTCATTTAAGAATTATTTGTTTCATTTTTCTTTTAACTTAATAGAATATTTTCATTCTTATAATTAAATTTATATAATTTTAATACATGATGAGTGATTTTTCAATATTGAAAATAAAATATGTATAGCTAATAATTTAAATTATTATTGATTAATCATGATTAAATTTTTATAATTTTCATATAATGATAAATAATTTTTTATTATGATCATAAAATGGATAATGAATATGATTTTATTTATATACACCATTAGTGTCAATAAAATTATAAAAGGATCCAGCTATGTATCATCAAATCAATAAAATTAAGTATTAAACTCAATCATCCACTATACTTTGAAAGTATTAAAAATAAAAGTATATATTTTGATGATATTATAAAACTCTTTTACATTTTTAGTGCATAAAAAAATCTCTAAATTAATAATACCTTTTAACTTTAGTCATAAAATATGAATAATCAACAATTTAATTTTTTTCTTAATTTATTTTTAAAAACTTTTAAGGGATTTTCATTTTTTGAAAAATTTTAATTATATCATTATAATATAACTTGATAACTGATTCAGAAATAAGGTGAAATATTGCAATGTAATTTTTTTTGTTAAAAATGTAGGGATATTGTAATGTCTTGGATTACATCTATTGTAATGTCTGGATTACATCTATTTAGGCCCAAGCTTTCTCACCCACCATAATGGACTATCAAATTTATCATATTTAATATATATCATGATTGCATTTGTCAAGTTGTATTTCATTAAAAAATGTAGCTAAATGTTTTCCTAATTTAAATAATAAATTATATCTATATATTTTTAGTCTTACAATAAATAATTATTTTACTATGATAAAAAAATTGAAATTATTGGATTACAGGAATAATAATATATGTACCAATAACTACTATAAATTTACATTAAATTATAATTAATAAATAATGTTTATATTGTTATCGAATAAAAAATTAAGTTTGTTATGAAAATAGGAATGCTTTAAATTTTATTCAAATATTTTTTAAAAATCCTATAATACTCATTTTACATTTATATGCTACAATTACTTTTGTTATATTAAATATACGAATATGAATTTTTGATATAAAAGTATTATGAATTTAATAGAGCAAAGAAATAAGGGATTGAGAATTTTATAAGGTCTTTCGTACTTAAGTTCACAATGAAATCATATTTTAAGAGAAAGATGCTCCCATGGCATATAAAATTAAATAGAAAAATTGCTTATAAATAATGGGACCTCAAAATGGTGATGCCAAATATATACATTGCATTATTAGATTAAGCATATACATTACTAGATATTGTTTTACCTATATTACAATTATTATCAATTTTAAAATTTAAATGATAAATTATATTTACTGATATTTCTAATCTTATAATAAATACTTTTTAAATTCAATTTGTATGTAGGGGACCTAGAACATGAAGATAACACAAATTTATTAATTACTACTAAATTTAAATTAAATTTATCAATTAAGTAATTAATATTTTTATATATATATTTTAATTTGGTAACTATTATAAATTTCAATGATAAAAAATATAAAAGTTTAAAGTTTAAAGTTTCATTATTTTTTTCATTTATTACACTCTCTGTAGGCCTGCATATTATAGTTATATTTATTTGATTACATAATTAAGGTTTTAGATAGTAATTTCATTTGTTCTTTGAAAATTATAGGGATTTATTTGCTCAAAGGAGCAAATGACAAAGATATGATACTAAATATATATTACATGGGTAATACAAACATAAAATTTACACTTATTAAATATTATTAAATTTAAATCAAATTTATCAATTAATTATATAGTTTATATATATATATATATTATTGAATTTTATATTTATTATAAATTTTAAACCATGATAATAAAATATTAAAACTAAAAAAATGAAAATTTTTATTATACTCGATTGGAGGCCTATATATTTTAACTATATATACATAGTTACATAAATTATGTTTCAAAGTGAAATCGCATTTATTTCTTAAAAGTCCTAGAGATTTAATTGCTCCAAGAAGCACATGATAAATAAGTTTAAACAATAATTTTAAAAAAATTCATATACTTACAAGATAATGTTAAGTTGATTATATATTTATCATTTTTTTTGTGAAAGGGGGAGGGAGAAGAAGGAGTATATTTATCATATAAATCTACTATGTATTTAAATTATATAATTTTCCCATGCCTCGCACGAGTAACTATATTAGTAATATTTGAAATGCAAATGATACTTGACTCACTTAATTATTGTAATGATGGTACACGATTTTTATGTGATTTCAAATTTTAAAAGTTTTAAAAACACATAAAATGACTATTATGCCCTTAACTATTTATTTCTTTTCTTTTGAATATCACTCCCTCTCTCCATCCCAAGCAACTTCCGAAAATTACCATTATCTTCAACCAAAGAATATGTATATCAAATTAATATATTGATTTAATTAATATTTATATGTTTTAAATGCATACGTGTTTACACTATAATTATCACATATTTATTATTGAAAGTAATGCTTTAATATTATATTTATATAATTAAAATTTAAGCTAATATAAATTGCACTCAAACATTAACTAAGATTTTGAAATCAATATATTTAAAGAATACTGTTATTGTTTATAAAAAATGTTATTTACATTTTTTGAAACATTTTCAAATAGACTCCTCAATTAAATATTAATTGAGAGATAGGTTGAGGTAATGTTTGGTGAGTGCCTATTAGATTACTGGTAATGATATTATAGAGAGATTATTATCTTTTAAATTCCTGATAATGTTACAATGTAATGTTTAATATGTGCGGGTGATTTAATTCACAATTTATATTACCTTATTTGGTATATCACAAGCATTACTTGGGTATATATTTTTACTAATATATTAATAATGCTTATTAATATTATTAGTTACTATAATTATTATTAATTATAATTAATCATTAATCATTAAATATTAAATAATTAATATTATTAATAATAGTTGACTAATTAATAACAATTAATAGTTAATTTTAATGTTTTAATAATAATAATAATAATAATAACATTGGGAGTATTACTAAGATGGGATAATCCACATCCCTACTAAAGTGATAATGTAAATTACCTTGATATTCTGGATTGCTAATAATGTAATCTAATCAAACAAGACAATATTGTGGCTAAGTAGTTTTAAGTCACATTACCAGGAATCTAAATAGATTATCCCATACCCAATGTCTCTAAAGGGTTGTTAGATGTAAAAATATTCTTGTACTTCTACCTATTAATTTAACTTTTTGAGAGAAATAATTACATGATATAATATCCAAGTTTCCATAACTAAATATAGGGATTTTATCATTGTTACCTCTCATTATAATAAATTATTTTTATGATTCAAGACTAAAAGAGCTATTTAGATGAGAGGGTTAGTTAAATATAAAATCATTCCCTTCTATTCATTAGCTTCAAGGTTTTTGGAAGAGAAGGGATGATTCCACGAGAACGTCCACTAAAAATCATCCGAGAAAGTGTCATTGAAGAGATGTAAAATGTTATTACAAAGCCAACAAGCCATTGGATGAGTAGTAACGAGTTTTGTTGCATGTAAAGATTATTATTGCCGTAGATGCTCCATGCTCCGCCTCTACGCTGTTTGTGTGATTGACTTGTCGCCATAGAGTAGTTAATGACGTGTGGGCAAACATCATCCCTTTTACTTTCCAAAGCCATCTTAAGGTATGTTTTCGTATCCAATTCTGACTATAACTTGTTTCAAACTTTGATTAAATTCCGTAGTTGCACCCTAGTAGCTGTAAACTAACAGAAAAAAAAAAAAAAAAACAACAACAACAACAAAACAAGTTATTGCTGAGAGGAAAATGGCGCAGGGAATCAGGTTCTTTCAGCTGATTACAGGCGCTAAGATACCTTCCCTTGGGTTGGGAACTTTTCAGGTTGAAGATCCTGGTGCTTTGGCCAAAGCAGTAACCATTGCCATTAAGGTATGTTTTCATTTTTTTTTTCCCTTTTCTCACTTGAATTGCAGTAAAATCTAATACCTACACACCTTAAGAGGATTCCTATGCTGATATGCCCAAAATTTCACTTTAGATTTTCGTTGTTGTAGTTTGGTTAGAGAATTCATTAGTGCTGATAAGAGACGGATGACTGTTGTTTGTGACAAATCAGGTTGGATACAGGCATATCGATTGTGCTCAAGTTTATGGCAATGAAGCAGAGGTAATAATAATAATAATAATAATAATTAATTAGTGAATTATTGACGATCATACCTTTTATTTGCTTTATTTGTGTCCTGTGGCTATATGTTGCAATGGTACCGGGTGCCCGGCATGGATATACCTGTATCCGATATAGATATGGGAGGATATACTATATAAAAATTAGGGTATGGGTATTGAATGATATATTATATACAAATATAAATTCTAAATTAATTATATCTCGTAAAACAAATGATTTATTATGATGCTCAAGCAAAAATATAAAGAGAATTACAAGCTTTGAAGGGATGAAATGGTTTGTTTCATATAAAGAAAATCAAATAATATATATATATAGATAGATAGATAGTAAAATTCACTCCATTTGCATTTAATACTCACACTAACATGCAATAATTGTATGATTTACTATATTTATAATTTATTCTAATTTATAACTATCATAAATAACAATATAATTTGTAGTGAAAATTTATTCTAATTTCTAATAATTTACACCTATATGATTATTCATTAATACTTATTTTTGAAACAATTAAATAAAAACTTCTATATCTATCTATCTAAATATATAGTAAAATTCACTCCATTTGCATTCAATGCTCACACTAACATGCAATAATTACATGATTTACTATATTTTATAATTAAAATTTATTTTAATTTATAAATATCATAAATAATAATATAATTTGTAGTGAAAATTTATTCTAATTTCTAATCATTTACAACTATATGATTATTCATTAATATTTATTTTTGAAACAACTAAATAAAAACTTTAATAATTACATTGAATTTTAACTCATGTAAATAGAATTTTTTAAAATTTAATTTTGAGGATTAATCTATTTAACATTTTGAAAATTAATTTGATTTTATTTGTTAAATCATTTTTCTTAAATGGCCAAGTTTAAAGGAAGAGACCATAACATCTTTAAAAAAAAATTTAATAATCACATTGAATTTTAACTCATGAAAATACATTTTTTGTAATTTTAATTTTGAGAATTAATCTATTTAACATTTTAAATATTAATTTAATTTTATTCTTGAATCTTTTTTCTTAAATAGCCAAGTTTAAAGGAAGTGACCATGACATCTTAACGATAAATAAATTTCATACAATATTTTATTTAGTTTCATATATTAATTTTAAAAGTTTAAGTATCTATCTATATCTATATATACATAGTAAAATTCACTCTATTTGAATTCAATGCTTACGTTAACATGCAATAATTACATAATTTATTATATTTTATAATTAAAATTTGTTTTAATTTATAACTATCATAAATAATAATATAATTTGTACGAAAATTTATTCTATTTTCCAATCATTTACAACTATATGATTATTCATTAATATTTATTTTTGAAACAATTAAATAAAAACTTTAATAATTACATTGGATTTTAACTCATGAAAACCCAATTTTTGAAAATTTAATTTTGAGGATTAATCTATTTAATATTTTAAAAATTAATTTGATTTTATTCTTAAATCATTTTTCTTAAATGACCAAGTTTAAAGGAATTGACCATAACATCTTAGAAAAAAGCTTCAGTAATTACATTGAATTTTAACTTATGGAAACACAATTTTTGTCATTTTAATTTTGAGAATTAATTTATTTAACATTTTAAGAATTAGTTTGATTTTATTCTTAAATCATTTTTCTGAAATGACCAAGTTTAAAGGAAGTGACCATAACATCTTTAAAAAAAATAAATTACATGCAATTTTGAGAATTAATCTATTTAACATTTTAAAAATTAATTTGATTTTATTCTTAAATCATTTTTCTCAAATGACCAAGTTTAAAGGAAATGACCATAACATCTTAAAAAAAATTCATGCAATATTTTATTTAGTTTCATATATTAATTTTAAAAGTTAAAGTTTATATATGTATATCTATATCTATCTATATATATGGTAAAATTCATTCCATTTGAATTCAATGCTCACACTAACATGCAATAATTATGTGATTTACTATATTTTATAATTAAAATTCATTTTAATTTATAACTATCATCAATAATAATATAATTTGTAGTGAAAATTTATTCTAATTTCTAATAATTTACAACTATATGATTATTCATTAATATTTATTTTTTAAACAATTAATAAAAAATTCTATATATATATATATATATATATATATATATTAAAATTCGCTCTATTTGCATTCAATGCTCACACTAACTTGCAATAATTATATGATTTACTAAATTTTATAATTAAAATTCATTTTAATTTATAACTATCATAAATAATAATATTTTTTTAGTGAAAATTTATTCATTAATACTTATTTTTGAAACAATTATATACAAATTTAAATAATTACATTGAATTTTAACTCATGGAAACACAATTTTTGTAATTTTAATTTTGAGAATTAATCTATTTAATATTTTAAAAATTAATTTGATTTTATTCTTAAATTATTTTTCTTAAATGGCCAAGTTTAAAAGAAATGACTATAACATCTTAAAAAAAAAAACATTTCAAGCAATATTTTATTTAGTTTCATATTTTAATTTTAAAAATATAAATATTCGTGTAACGCATGGGGTTGAACTCTAGTTTAATTATAAAATTTGATGTTTATAAGGATTAATTTGTGTTTAAAAAATACTTATTTATTGCAATGATTGATTAACAAGTACCCAACCCGTAATGGTACCTGGGTCAGTTACGGCTGTCATTTAGAAGTAACCATGCTTCATAGGCTTCTGGTAATATCACTACAACGTATAAATTCCGATGTTATTAACTATTACTTAAGAGATGTGTCTCAACTTATGCATATTTACATTAATATTTACTCAAGCTGCTGGTTTAAGTTAATTTTTCTTCGATAAAGTGAAGAGCTCAATGTCTTATGATAGCCATTAGCCAATGAACTTTTTTTTTCACCTTTTGTGTGTCTTTTGAAATCTTGGTTTATATAGATTGGTTCTGCTATCAAGAAGCTTTTTGATGATGGTGTTGTAAAGCGTGAAGACTTATGGATCACCTCCAAACTATGGTTTACTTTCATCCGAAAATACTATGATATTTCTGAGTGTTAGAAACCTATGTTAGACTTTGCTTGCTGAACAAAGGTCACTTGCTTTCTTGACTATCTCCAGGTGCACTGATCATGATCCAGAAGATGTACCAAAAGCATTAGATAAAACCTTGCAAGATTTGCAACTTGATTATGTAGATCTTTATCTGGTATGTAAAATTCTGTTGAAGATGTGGAAAATTGGACGCAATGAACTCAAATCATGTTTCTCAATTTAGGTGCCGTTTGGATAGCTCCACTTGTGACTTTATTTAACTCCTTAGTAGTCGAAAGTCACACTTCAACCATTTGGACCTAGTTTTTTGTGCATTTTACCACTTCTTGAAGGCCATTTTTTAGTGCTTTTTAGAAAATTGAAATATCAAGTTTCTTACACAATTTTCTGGATAAACACAAAAGTAGTAGTTTTGTTACTGCACATCCAAATATAGAATAACCTATTTATAAGTTACTTTTCACACAAGATTTTTTATTAGAATCTCTTTTCATATATGGTCTTAGTTAAGCTATTAACTGAAGGGGGCTCTCAGCATTTTGGTTTCATTTTATACAACTAATCTATTCTACATCTATTTGAAAATAATGAAGGGTAATCCATAAATATTTTCCTTTAATTAGTTGAACTGATTCATTTTGTAGATTCACTGGCCAGTCAGCATGAAGAAGGGCACAGTTGGATTCAAACCTGAAAATCTTACAATACCCAACATACCAAGCACATGGAGAGCAATGGAGGCACTGTATGACTCTGGCAAGGCTAAAGCTATAGGAGTGAGCAATTTCTCTTCAAAGAAGCTTCAGGATCTGTTAGGGATAGCAAGGGTGCCTCCTGCAGTTAACCAAGTGGAGTTGCACCCAGCATGGCAGCAGCCGAAGCTGCATGAATTCTGTAAATCTAAAGGAATTCACCTATCTGTAAGTATAGCAAATTCTAATCAGTTAAAGAATATATCTCATATTCATGCAAACACATCCAGTAAATTCAAGATCATGAGGATTCAATACAGGATTGATTGTTTCATTTAATTTGGTAAACTTATCTAGGGCCAATTTGGAGATAACTTTGGTAAATCTTCAAATGGTATGATCAACCATTTCTTCTAATTGATAATTGTTTATGATGATGAATTTCCTTTTCAGGGATATTCTCCTCTAGGGACTCAATTTCGCAAGGGCGATCTCCTTAAGAATTCTGTTATTAATGAGGTTGCAGAGAAGCTGGGGAAGACACCAGCACAAGTGGCCCTTAGGTGGGGCTTGCAAACGGGTCATAGTGTGCTGCCTAAGAGCTCTAGTGAGGAGAGGATCAAGAATAATCTTGATGTCTTTGACTGGTCTATACCTGACGATCTATTCGCCAAGTTCTCTGAAATTAAGCAGGCAAGTAACTAATTTAATCCAATTTTTCATAGCTAATTTGGGTTTGTTCAACTAATCCAAGTAGTCTTGCCTTAAGGCTTTGGCCTTCTTTGTCAATGGTCAGTTGGTCACTTATTCTGCTACCCTTAGTGCTGGGGAAATCCCTTGAATGAGTAGAGCCTAGCGACAATTTACTTGGTGAATCTTTTCTAGCACATTAGAATCCTATGATCCAATAGTATTTGAGTAATTTATTCTTACTGCTGTCTTTCACAAGAAAAACTGGAAAAAAAAAAACTACTTTAGAGTCTATTTTTTTTTTAGTTTCAGTTTTAATTTTCAATTTTTAGTTTTCCATATTTTATTAAAGAAATCCTGAAAATTCTAAAACTCCAAATTTAAATTTTCAGTTTTTATCTTCAGTTTTCAGTATTTCTTTCACAAAATCATGAAAATTAAAATTGAAAACTGAAAATTGAAACCAAACATGCCATTAGTTTTTCATCTCCCTTGATACTTATTTCCTCTAGCATTTATGCGGAAGTCCCAATTCATTATCTTTATGGGGCACAACAGTGCTAGTTACTAGTCAGTATGCAGAAAGCTTCTTTTAAATAACGCTTGGGATGTACACATGCAGGGGAGGGTTCTTGATGGCACTGGATTGGTTCTTCATGAAAATTATGGTGCCTATAGGACTCTTAAAGAGCTCTGGGATGGTGAATAGAGCATCAAGCGAGATGGTTACAAGTCCACTGCTTTTAAAGCAAATTGGTTGTTATTGATCTAATACCAGATTGAAACTATACATGCTTAAAGAGTTGTGCTGTATTCAGATACTGCTGTTTTTGGTTATCGTGCAAAATAAAAGGGGAAAAAACCATTAGTTCCTCACTTATATTTATATGTGATATTGTATTTTTAATTTTTTCAATGTATTGAACTCGATTGGATAAGCTTCTGGAAGTAAAAAATAAAAATACTTTTTCCAATTTTTTTTTTACAAATGCACTTTTAGGATTTTGTTACATGTTTATTTGTACTTTTCAAAAGAAACAAAAGTGAAAAAAAATTAATTTTTCTGTTTTTTCAAAAGCAGGTAGGGACTTGTTTATGGTATAAGTAAAAACAATTGAAGAGAGAGAACGTTGTTAGTTATTCATTGAAATTATTTAAGATAAAAATATATCCTCATCAATTTTATAAAAAGGGAAAAAATAACCTTCCACTGTATCACTTTCACCTCTTTCTTAATTGTAATTTTACCTTAAAAGTACTTTTATATCTATTCTATGCAAATAGTTTAATAATTTTCTATTCTAACAAAAAGAACTTGTATAATTCTATCCAAAAGTATAGAAATTTTCTATTTCTACTTCTAAAAAGTACTTCTACAAAAATCTTAAGCAAAGAAGCCCATTATCTTTCGACAAAAGAAGAATGAATAACTGCCTTAATTGAGCAGATTAACTTTAGCCAACGTAAACATGATTGCTAGCTGGTGGAGAAGGAAAACTATTCCATCTAATATGACCCCGTATGCTCCAACAATCAAGGAATGCCTGACTTGCTGCGTGGATTATGCAGGGACCATTTAAAAAGTCTCAACAATATGATCTTTTCAAGTAAAGAAATTGACTCCTACGGGAGAGTTTGGAAATATTTATATGATTGAATTGAATTCTATTAGAAATTAAAATTGAATTCAATTCTTATGTTTAATGAGTCAATAAATTAAATAATTAAATTTAATTTCTTAATTTGGAATATGTTTAAGAATGAATTAATTTAATTATTTTTACTATTTTGTTTTTTAAAAACATTATATTCAAATAAAATTATTTTGGTATTTTTATTTGCATAATTCAATTCCTTAATTTGAAATATATCTAAGAATGAATTAATTTTATTATTTTTACTATTTTTTCCTTTAAAAATATTATATTCAAATAATATTATTTTAATACTTTTATTTGCATTGCTATTAAATGGTGGCTTGAATTTGTTGAAGTAAAATCATTGTAGTCTTGATGAATAATTTTGAACTTGCATCCACAATGGGGATTGAACCCAAAATCCAAGCAAAAGAGAAATCTCCCTCTACCACTCGACCATTTATGTTGTTGTGTTGTAGTATGTAAATATTGATATATATTAGATACTTATTTAAACTATATTATTATATTGTATTTTTATATATTTATTTAATTAAATCCAGTTCAACTGTGACTTACTGATTGAATTAGTGACCTAGTGTCTTAGCTGAAATCGATCATTGATCTAATCATGAAAACTATAGTAGAGATAAGAGACGATTGGAAAGAGAATGATAAAAAAGAAACAAAATTACCTTTCTATTTGTTTAAAATATCTAGTAAAGGAACAATACTAAAATTACGTAATCATGTTTGAAAGTTATATAACAAGGGAATATAATAGATTTTTTAAATTGTAACTGAGGATTGATCTGTTTATTTCAAGAGGAAGTCTTAGTCTATTTACTCTATTGAATAATTTTATATATATCGAATTTTACCAATTCAACCGTTGAATTATAAATTTTCACTGCATAGATCAAATATATAAAATTTCATAACATTTTAAAGTCATTTGATATTTCATCACCCCTTTATTTGGATGTACAATATAGTTTTAAAAATAAAGGTAAATCTTGAGTACTAAATAATACATATATCAATGTCCATTTTTTTGAAATTTTGGTGTGCTTTATCATCAAAAATAATATCATATGATTTAACGATTGAATTGATGAAATATATTGTTAATAAGAAGATATTCAATGGAATAAGTGTGTAGTAGACTTATGGTTGGAGTAAATGAATCCTTCATTGTAACTTGCCAAATAACTCTTGATTTTATAATTGTCATTATAAAATCCCTATTTTTGGTCTAAATATTTTAGTTCTCATTCCATCCTAGTGTTGGAAAATACAATGAGCTTTTGAGGAGGAAAGAAAGGAATCAATCCCAAAAATTCATTTTCCTTCCCCAATATTAAACTCTCAAATACAGAAACATATTCCCCACTCCCGTCATTCCCCTTCCCTTTTCCATAACTTAATTATCTTAACAAAAGTGTTAAAATTAAGGATTCAATGTCAGCTCACAGTCTCACTAAATTTCTTTTAATGCCCTTTTTCCATCAGAAAATCAGCTTTACTATTTCAAAATCACGCAAAATATGAATAGTGATCTCCATAATACTCTACCCTAAAAAAAGTGGCCTAAACTTTTGTTTTTTTAAAAAAAAAATCGTCCTCCATGCATGATTCAATGATTTATGAGCACTAAATGGTCCTAATGGTAGTAAACTCCAAACACCGCATCCTTGTCCTTCCATAGCAACATTCTCAAACTTGATATTCTTGTCATCTTTTGCCGGCGGAGTATGCTACCGACTTCTTGTGAGCTTTAGTAAATAATAGTGGATACTTGCGTTGCTATGAATATATTCTATTAATGGCATGCTCGTATAATCACGGCGACACGTGACATACTAGGGTAACGAGATATTTTTCTCGGTTGTATAGTACATTAGACATTAGATTAGATTTAAATGATTCACATCTGATATATTACATTAGATTAAAATAAATTTTTCATTAAAAAATAGATTTGAATAATTCATTATTGTTATATGGGTTTTTTTTAAACTTTTCATAATAGATAGATTTAAAATTTATCTGATGGATCTTACACCTTAAAAATTTAACAATTATATTTTTTAATAAAAAATTACCCTTTTTGGAAATTTGCTTAAACATTTTCAGCCCAAGTTTTGAAACTAATTTCTTGACCTAATAGAAATCCTTTAGAATAGAACTAGGTTATGGACAAATCTCAGTGCCTACTAGTCAAACGAATTTTAACTTTGATTAGCTTATGACTTTATAGCTAACATCCTAATTGCTAGAGACAAGTCCAAGTGTACGTACCTTTCCATAGAGGGGCCTTTACAGCCTCTAATATAGAGAAAAATTTCTTAGCCTCTGCATTTGGAGCCTCGATAGAAGGTTCATAATCTCCATGAATTTAAGGAAGACCATCATAAATCATTTCCTCATATCGTCTAGAATTATCCTCCCAATTAATATTTCCCGTGACATACTCACCAATATTAACTCTACTTGAACTACCTCCAATATATGTATTTTCAACATTAGCATGTTCAAAATTTTATGTGGCAACTTCCCCATGTATAGTCCAAACCCAAAATCCGTCATAAAATCATCCTTATACAGGTGATACCTAATGGTGTCAATATCAAAATATTTCCTGCATTTGCACCTAGCACAGGGACACCTAACTTTTTTCTCATTCATAAATTGTACTGTTGACAAGCCACTCTTACAAACTGTTAAATTCCGCGTAAAATTCAGGTTTGATTCCCCTTCTACTTGGGTGCATCTTGTCATACATCCATAGTCTGTTGTGGAACTCATGGTTCTTGAATGTGTAATTTAACCTAACAAATTCATTTAAAGTTTCCCAAATTAAAATTTTATTTAATTATAAATATCTCTCAATAAAGCATCTTCTAAAAGTAAAACTCTTTTAAGCAAATAGTCTGTGCTCTTTAACTTAACAAAATTTTGGCAGCACATCCCCTTAAATTAACATTCCACTCTTTAAATTAAAAAGAAAAATCAGGAGCACTTCCCCATAAACAAAGACATCCCAAGAAACTGATTTTATGACATACATACATATATCAATCCAGTCAAATTAAAATTCATAATACAATCAAACAAACATTTAAAGATTTTAAACCTTTAGAGCACACCCCCTATAACATCACAACATGCATATCCAATCTTCGCATACACAATCAATCTCCATAGCAAACAATGCAAACAAGTCGGGGAAGGACCTCTACGCCCTTCCCCAGTTATGCAATCCCAATTTCCTACAACTTTATCTTAGAAATTATAAGTCTCTATCCTAGCAAAATGTAATTAAATAAGTAGAAGAAATAATTACTTACCTTAATGTCGGCAAAAGAATTATATGCTCTCTAGAGAAATGCTCTAATCGGATTTGACGTTCTCTAACAAAATTAATTATTCAAATTAATAAATCAATTCATCAAAAATCCCTCAATCCAACCATCTTTATATGTTAAAAAATATAGCTAGCTTGCAAAACCATATTTATTCATATTTCATTAACCAATCCTTTAACTCACATTTTTGTTGACCCATCCAATCCAACCTTCAGTTCATATTTTGTTAATCAATCCTTTCTAAATCACATTTTGTCAATTTATTGAAAAGGTGAAATTATGCACATGAGGGTAAGACGTCACCAAACTGAAAATTATGCTCAAGAGGTTGCAAATCAACATTCTCAATGCAATATAAGAGTGACTTGAATGCTACACTAGAACAAGAAAATCATATGTTTGGATTACTCTATTTTAGTTCAAAACAAAATAATCAAAATTTTCTTAGACAAATTGCCCAAAGCTTTTACTTAATAGTTTTCTTCAAACAAGGCTAATATGCAATACAAGAATATATCAGTGCGCTCCAAGTATAAACAAAATTTCACCTTGTATTAGCTATGAAAATCATAGCCAAAGAACTAAGGAAACAGGGCCATCCAAATCATAGCCAAAATCAAACTTAAAGAAAAGAATGCTCACCTGGAAGGTCGCGCCAGGCAGGAAGGTTCGCATAGGAAGCGTTCATGCAAAGGGAGAGAGATTCGGGTGGGCGCGGGCGGAGTAGGGGGTCCGAGATCGCGGCTAGTGGCGCAAGGCCGGCACCCGGGGAGCCAACACGTGTCCCGCCGGCGGCACGTGGCGATGAGGCTGGCGATCGAGGCCGACCGCCCTTGAAGGCTGGTAGAGGTGGGGCTGGCGAGGCGATGCCTGCGCAAGTTGGGGCTGGCGAGGTGTGACCGTCGCGATGGGAGAAGACCGACGTGAGGCGAGGCCGGTCAGACCGCAAGCGAGGCGGCCGCGAGATCACGAGCGAGGTGGCGATGCAACCGCCCGTGAGGTGGGCGGCGAAGTGGGGGCTATTCGACGAGGTGGGTGGCGACGAGGCCGCGTCGGCAAGGTTGGCGAGGACCCACAGAGAGAGAGAGAGAGAGTGTGTGTGTGTGTGTGTGTGTGTGTGTGAAGACTGAGAGATGAGAGTGTGTGGCCACTTTAAGCAAATGTATTACCTGGATTTTTTATATTTTGGCGAAAAAATCCATCGATAATAAGTATACATGCTCCCTTATCGAAAAATTTTTGCAATAGTTATCGACGATTTTTCCGTTGATAAAACTAATTTCGAAATAATAAAAAATGATTTCTAAAATTGATTAAAAATCCGTCGGTAAAATTAATTTTTACATTAAAATATAATCCGTAATATTCCTAGAAGAAAAATCCATCGGTAAATTCGCGCGCCAAGATTTTTCCCATTAGCGCACACTATATCGACGGATTATGACGGAAATGAGTAAAACCCAAAACAAAATTTTTTTGCTTGAATTTCTTGTTTTCCGTCGAAAATTTAGGAGCCCGTGAATTTCTTGTAGTGATTGAGAATATTACTAAGATGGTATAATCCACATCCCTACTAAAGTGATAATGTAAATTACCTTGATAATCTGGATTGCTAATAATGTAATCTAATCAAACAAGACAATATTGTGGCTAAGTAGTTTTAAGTCACATTACCAGGAATCTAAATAGATTACCTCATATCCAATGTCTCTAAAGAGTGGTTAAATGTAAAAACATTCTTGTACTTCTACTTATCAATTTAATTTTTTGAGAGAAATAATTATATGATATAATGTTGAAGTTTCCATAACTAAATATAGGGATTTAATCATTGTTATTTGTCTTTAAATTATGATTCAAGACTAAAAGAGATATTTATTATTGCCGTAGATGCTCCATGCTCCACCTCTACGCTGAGTGTGATTGACTTGTCGCCATAGAGTAGTTAATGACGTGTGGGCAAACATCATCCCTTTTACTTTCCAAAGCCATCTTAAGAAGACCCACTTGCTCATTCGGTCAAAAGTTTTGATAATCAGGCCTCCTTCACTCGTTTTCTTATCCAATTCTGACTATAACTTGTTTCAAACTTTGATTAAATACCGTAGTTGCACCCTAGTAGCTGTAAACTAACAAAGAAAAAAAACAAAAACAACAACAAAACAAGTTATTGCTAAGAGGAAAATGGCGCAGGGAATCAGGTTCTTTCAGCTGAACACAGGCGCTAAGATACCTTCCCTTGGGTTGGGAACTTTTCAGCTTGAAGATCCTGGTGCTTTGGCCAAAGCAGTGACCATTGCCATTAAGGTATGTTTTCATTTTTTTTTTTTTTTTGCTTTTCTCACTTGAATTGCGGTAAAATCTAATACCTACACACCTTAAGAGGATTCCTATACTGATGTGCCTACGATTTCACTTTAGATTTTCGTTGTTGTAGTTTGGTTAGACAATTCTATAGTGCTGATAAGTGACGGATGACTGTTGTTTGTGACAAGTCAGGTTGGATACAGGCATATCGATTGTGCTCAATCTTATGGCAATGAAGCAGAGGTAATAATAATAATTAATTAGTAAATTATTGATGATCATACCTTTTATTTGCTTTATTTGTGTCCTGTGGCTATGTTGCAATGGTACAGGGTGCCCGGCATGGATATACCTGTACCGGATATGGATACAGGAGGATATATCATATAAAAATTGGGATATGGGTATTGAAGGATATATTATAAAAAAAAATATAAAGTTAAGTTAATTATATCTCATAAAACAAATGATTTATTATGATGCTCAAGCAAAAATATAAAGAGAATTACAAAGCTTTGAAGGGATGAAATAGTAGTTTGTTTCATACAAAAGCAAATCAAATAATTTAATTATAAAATTTGATGTTTATAAGGATTAATTTGTGTTTAAGAAATACTTATTTATTGCAATGCTTAATTAACAAGTACCCAACCTGTAATGGTACCTGGTTCAGTTACGGCTGTCATTTAGAAGTACCCATGCTTCATAGGCTTCTGGTACTTTCTCTGAATATCACTACAACGTATAAATTCCGATGTTATTAACTATTACTTAAGAGAAGTGTCTCAACTTATGCATATTTTCATTAATATTTACTCAAGCTGCTGGTTAAGTTCATTTTTCTTCGATAAAGTGAAGAGCTCAATGTCTTATGATAGCCATTAGCCAATGAACTTTTTTTCAACCTTTTGTGTGTCTTTTGAAATCTTGGTTTATATAGATTGGTTCTGCTATCAAGAAGCTTTTTGATGATGGTGTTGTAAAGCGTGAAGACTTATGGATCACCTCCAAACTATGGTTTACTTTCATCCGAAAATACGATGATATTTCTGAGTGTTTGGAACCTATGTTAGACTTTGCTTGCTGAACAAAGGTCCCTTGCTTTCTTGAATATCTCCAGGTGCACTGATCATGATCCAGAAGATGTACCAAAAGCATTAGATAAAACCTTGCAAGATTTGCAACTTGATTATGTAGATCTTTATCTGGTATGTGTTATGTTTACTGGTATGTAAAATTCTGTTGAAGATGTGGAAAATTGGACACAATGAACTCAAATCATGGTTTCTCAATTTAGGTGCCGTTTGGATAGCTCCACTTTTGACTTTATTTTAACTCCTTAGTAGTCGAAAGTCACATTTCAACCATTTGGACCTAATTTTTTGTGCATTTTACCACTTCTTCAAAGGCCATTTTTTAGTGCTTTTTAGAAAATTGAAATATCAAGTTTCTTACACAATTTTCTGGATAAACACAAAAGTAGTTTTGTTACTGCACATCCAAATATAGAATAACCTATTTATAAGTTACTTTTCACACAAGATTTTTTATTAGAATCTCTTTTCAAATATGGTCTTAGTTAAGCTATTAACTGAAGGGGGCTCTCAGTATTTTGGTTTCATTTTATACAACTAATCTATTCTACATCTATTTGAAAATAATGAAGGGTTATCCATAAATATTTTCCTTTAATTAGTTGAACTGATTCATTTTGTAGATTCACTGGCCAGTCAGCATGAAGAAGGGCTCAGTTGGAGTCAAACCTGAAAATCTTACAATCCCCAACATACCGAGTACATGGAGAGCAATGGAGGCACTGTATGACTCTGGCAAGGCTAAAGCTATAGGAGTGAGCAATTTCTCTTCAAAGAAGCTTCAGGATCTGTTGGGGATAGCAAGGGTGCCTCCTGCAGTTAACCAAGTGGAGTTGCACCCAGCATGGCAGCAGCCTAAGCTGCATGAATTCTGTAAATCTAAAGGAATTCACCTATCTGTAAGTATAGCAAATGCTAATCAGTTAAAGAATATATCTCATATTCATGCAAACACATCCAGAGAGTTATTTCAAATTCAAGATCATGAGGATTCAATACAGGATTGATTGTTTCATTTAATTTGGTAAACTTATCTAGGGCCAATTTGGAGATAACTTTGGTAAATCTTCAAATGGTGGTACATATGATCAACCATTTCTTCTAATTGATAATTGTCTATGATGATGAATTTCCTTTTTCAGGGATTTTCTCCACTAGGGTCTCAATTTGGTAAGGGCGATCTCCTTAAGAATTCTGTTATTAATGAGGTTGCAGAGAAGCTGGGGAAGACACCAGCACAAGTGGCCCTTAGGTGGGGCTTGCAAACGGGACATAGTGTGCTGCCTAAGAGCTCTAGTGAGGAGAGGATCAAGAATAATCTTGATGTCTTTGACTGGTCTATACCTGACGATCTATTCGCCAAGTTCTCTGAAATTAAGCAGGCAAGTAACTAATTTAATCCAATTTTTCATAGCTAATTTGGGTTTGTTCAACTAATCCAAGTAGTCTTGCCTTAAGGCTTTGGCCTTCTTTGTCAATGGTCAGTTGGTCACATATTCTGCTACCCTTAGTGCTGAGGGCCACAAATGAGTATCCTCTATGTGGGGAAATCCCTTGAATGAGTAGAGCCTAGCGACAATTTACTTGGTGAATCTTTTCTAGCACATTAGAATCCTATGATCCAATAGTATTTGAGTAACTTATTCTTACTGCTGTCTTTCACAAGAAAAACTGGAAAAACAAAAAATAGTTTAGTTTTTCATCTCCCTTGATACTTATTTCCTCTAGCATTTATGCGGAAGTCCCAATTCATTATCTTTATGTGGCACAACAGTGCTAGTTACTAGTCAGTATGCAGAAAGCTTCTTTTAAATAACGCTTGGGATGTACACATGCAGGGGAGGGTTATTGATGGCACTGGATTGTTTGTTCATGAAAATTATGGTGCCTATAAGACTCCTAAAGAACTCTGGGATGGTGAATAGAGCATCAAGCGAGATGGTTACATGTCCACTGCTTTTAAAGCAAATTGGTTGTTATTGATCTAATACCAGATTGAAACTATACATGCTTAAAGAGTTGTGTTGTATTCAGATACTGCTGTTTTTGGTTATTGTGCAAAATAAAAGGGGACAAAAACAGTAGTTCCTCGCTTATATTTGTATGTGATATTGTATTTTTAATTTTTTCAATGTATTGAACTCGATTGGATAAGCTTCTGGAAGTAAAAAATAAAAATACTTTTTTCAATTTTTTTTTTTTATACTTTTCAAAAAGAAGTAGAAGTGGAAAATAATTAGTTTGTCTACTTTTCAAGGTAAGGACTTGCTTCTAGTAGAAGTAGAAGCAATAGAAAAAGAGAATGTTATTGGTTATTTATTGAAATTATTTAAGATACAAATATGTCCTCATCAATTTTATAAAAGGGCAAATAATAATCTTCAACTATATCACTCTCACCTCTTTCTTAATTGTTATTTTTCCTTAAAAGTACTTTTATATCCATTCTATGCAAATAGTTTAATAATTTTCTATTCTAATAAAAAGAACTTGTATAATTCTATCCAAAAATATAGAATTTTTCTATGTCTACTTCTGAAAAAGTACTTCTACCAAAATCTTAACCAAAGAAGTCCATTGTCTTCGACAAAAGAAGAATGGATAACTGTCCAGATTAACTTTAGCGAATGTAAACATGATTGCTATGTTTTGGAGAAGGAAAACTATTCCATCTAATATGACCATATGTTCAAGGAATGCTTGAGCTAGTTGCCTGGATTATGCGGGAACCACTTAAAAAACTCGCAACAATATGATATTTTAAAATAAAGAAATGAACTTCTACTAGAGTTTGGAATTGAATTGAATTCTATTAGAAATTTAATTTTGTTAGGAATTGAATTTAATTCTTACGTTTAATGAGTCAATAAATTAAGCGGGTATTTGTTTCAAGGTTTGAAATTATGTTATTGAAAATCACATTTCTGGGATTGATATTCCTAGGAATATTATTTCTAGTATCTTTAAAAAATTATTTATTTAATATTAAATATTCATGTAATTATTTGTTAAGATTTTAGAATAAATTTAAAACTTGTTTATTTTATAATTTATATTCCTTGGAATATATGTCATAATTTTTAAAATATCCTTAGGTCAAATAATTATAAGGAAAAAGTCAAATAATTGAGGGATGGTTTAGTAATTGTGCTTAATAATTGTGATTCTCAAGTCATAAAATATTTTTCTATGGAATAATTAATATGGGATAAATTTTAAAACTTGTAACAAATATAAGAACATAATTTAACTCCTATTTCGAAAATAATTAAATATATCTCGAAACAAATGCCCGTAAAGAACTGAATTCAATTCCTTAATTTGAAATATGTTTAAAAATGAATTAATTTCATTATTTTTACTATTTTATCCTTTATTAATATATTAAGAACGAATATTATATTCAAATACGATTATTTTGATATTTTTATTTTCATTGCTATTAAATGGTGGCTTGAATTTGTTGAAGTAAAATCATTGTACTCTTGTTGAATAATTTCAACCTTGCATCAGACAATCCACAATGGGGATTGAACCCAAGATCCAAGCAAAAGAGAACTCTCCCTCTGCCACTCGACTATTTATGTTATTGTGTTATAGATACTTATTTGAACTATATTATTATATTATATTTTTATATATTTATTTAATTAAATCAAGTTCAATTAGTGACTTCCTGATTAAAATAAGGTTGACCTTTACCGAGTTGATTGAATCGAATTATGAAAACTATAGTAGAGATAAGAGAGTGATTGGAAAGAATGATAAAAAAGGAAACAAAATTACCTTTCTATTTGTTTAAAATATCTAGTAAAGGAACATTACTAAAATTACATAATCATGTTTGAAAGTTATATTATAAGGGAATAGAATAGAATTTTTAAATTGTAATAAAATTGATCTGTTTACTCTAAGAGAAAGTCTTGGTCTATTTACTCTATTGAATAACTATATATATAAATATATATATATATATATATATATATATATATATATATCGAATTTACCAATTCATTGAATTATAAGTTCCCACTACATAGATCAAACGTATAAAATTTCATAACATTTCAAAGTCATTTGATATTTCATCACCCCTTTTATTTCGACGTATAATATAATTTTGAAAATACAGGTAAATTTTGAGTACTAAATAGTATATATATCAATGTCCATTTTTCTTAAATTTGGTATGCTTGATCATCAAGATAATATCATATGATTCAACGGTTAGATTGATGAAATATATTGTTAATAAGAAGATATTCAATGGAATAAGTGTAGTAGATTTATAGTTGGAGTAAGTGAATCCCTCATTGTAACTTGCCAAATAACTTTTGGTTGTCATTATATATTTATATATATAATGGGGATTGGTTACTCTAGGAGTAAGTCTTGACATACTTATTTCACCTAATTACTTTTTTCAATTTGGACATGAAATTTTATCAATCTAATTGTTAAATTTAAAGTTTCTACCAAGTAAATCAAGTGTACAAAGTTTCATACAATTTGACCATTATTTTATAGCTCATCATTTTATTTTATTTTGATAGATAATATGTTTTTAAAATACAAGTAAATATTTATTATTAGATTACATATCTATTGTTGTCCAAATTTTCTGAAATTTGGCATGTTGGTTAGCACAATATAATATAAATTAGCGGTTAGATTGATTAATTCAATGTGTATGAAAAGTTATTGAATGGAGTAAATATACAAGATTTACTGCTAAAATAAATGGATCCCTATATATATAAAGAAAAAAAAAATTATAAAATCCCTATTTTTGGTCTAAATATTTTAGTTCTCATTTCACTCTAGTGTTGGAAAAATACAATGAGCTTTTGAGGAGGAAAGAATAGGAATCAATCCCAAAAATTCATTTTCCTTCCCCGAATATTAAACTCTCAAATATAGAAACATATTCCCCACTCCCGTCATTCCCCCTCCCTTTCCCATAACTTAATTATCCAAACAAAAGTGTTAAAATTAAGGATTCAATGTCAGCTCACAGTCTCACTAAATTTCTTTTATTGCCCTTTTTCTATCAGAAAATCAGCTTTACTATTTCAAAATCACGCAAGATATGAATAGTGATCTCCATAATACTCAGCCCTAAAAAAAGTGGCCTAAACTTTTGTGTTTTTTTTTTTTTTGAAAAAAAGTAGTCCTCCATGCATGATTCAATAATAGTAGTAAACTCCAAAAACCGCATCCTTATCCTTCCATGGCAACATTCTCAAACTTGATATTCTTGTCATCTTTTGCCGGCGGAATATCCCACCGACTGGTTGTGAGCTTTGGTAAATGATAGTGGACGCTTGTGTTGCTATGAATATATTCTATTAATGGCATGCTTGTATAATCACGGGGACACGTGACATACTAGGGTAACGAGATATTTTCTCGGTTGTACAGTACATCAGACATTAGATTAGATTTAAATGATTCACATCTGATATATTACATTAGATTAAAATAAATTTTTTATTAAAAAATAGATTTGAATAGTTCATTGTTGTTATATGGGTTTTTCTTAAACTTTTCATAATAGATAAACTTAAAATTTATCTGATGGATCTTACGCCTTAAAAATTTAACAATTATATTTTTCAATAAAAAATTACCCCTTTTTGGAAATTTAATTTAACCATGCCATTAGGGAATTTGTTAGATAAAGCCTAGACATCAACTCGAATTGGGGTTTGGCATATTGGAACAAAATAAGGTCTTGCATATGATAAGTTATAGGTTCAAATTCTCTTTGCCTTGGACCAATGTCATCCTCTTACTCCAAATTTTATTTTGAAAAAAATATAATTACATCATTTAATTAATGTAATCAACATCAATTAATGAAAAAATACTATTACTCTCTCAGTATTCAATTATAAATATTTATAAGAATTAAGAAAATAATTAGAAAAATCTCAATATTAGAAAAAATTTAAGTGTAATTTATTAAATTGACCTTTGCTCTTTTGGTAATATTTTTTTCTTCTGAACCACTTTCTTCTCCTCTATTATTTTATTTAATAAGCGCACGATTGAAGAAATAATTAATGTATAAACTTTTTAAATGAAAATTTATTTATGGACAAATATATATTTTCAAATGCACAACTAATCAAGAACTAATTTTAAAAGAACTTAAATAAATTTAGGTTTTATTATTCTATAAGTTCCTATAATTTTATCCAATTTTTTATTAGATCTTTATAATTTAAATTTTTTAAATAAAATTCTCGTATTGTATGAGATTTCAATTTTTCAAATCAGGTTTCAACATAAAAAATAGAATATTCATAGAATATTTCATTTCCATGAAAAGGTGAAAAGTGAAATGGAAATGAAATATTTTATTTTTATAATAAGAAATCTGATTGAAAAATCTTATACACTATAAAATTTTTTTTAGAAATTTCAATCTCAGAATATAATTAAAAATTAAATGAAATTAAGGAGATGTAGAATAATTAAATTATAAATCTAAATCTATTAACTTAAAATCAATAAGGGAGATTTTATTAAAAGAAAAATGTACTTGTCCTCTATTTATGAGATATAATATTAACATACTTTATATATTATTATATAGGATATAAATCTTACTTAAATTTATATCTATATTTTATTTAATAATAGATGAAAATATGTATTGCATAAATAATAATTACAAATAAAATTACTGAAAACCCTGACACACTGATTTCTCGCTTCATACTGGACACTAGTTCACTTTTCCGCTGTCTTGACTCTTGACGTGTGTGATTACATCAGCCTTTCACTTTCGGGGGCCTTCTTGAGAAGACACGCCGCTACACCCCCACCAGGAAGTGTACAAACCGATTTCCTCATCTCTGCATAGTTCTCTTCTTTCTTATGAAAAACCGTTTTTTTCCCCTATAAATTGGTTTCAGACTATAGCTGAATATATAAAGACCAAAGATCCATTAATATCTCCTACTCAATATCTTATAACTCCATTGTTGTTGTTGTTGTGGTTGTTGATAGAAAATGGCAAATGCAATCAAATTCTTTGAGTTGAACACAGGGGCCAAGATCCCTTCTGTTGGATTGGGCACCTGGCAAGCTGAACCTGGTGTTGTAGCCAAAGCTGTCACCACTGCCATTCAGGTACTACATCTCTATTTCTTCTTTATCATTATTATTATTATTATTGTAAGTTTTCTTAGGAGAATACAACTCACATAAGGGGAAATTTTAAAGTATTTCTTTTTTGGGTTGTTATGTAAATTCAAATGCTTCAGTATGGTGGTTTGTTGTTGTTTTTGAGTTTTTGCTTGATAACATAAGAGATGGATTGATATTTGTTTTCAGGTTGGATACAGGCATGTTGACTGTGCTCAAGCCTATTTCAACCAAGCAGAGGTAATGCTACTAAATAAAATATCTTTTTAATTATTTTATTTTATTTTTTGCTCTTCTTTACTTTAATAATAATTCTTATATGTCTTTGCCGTTTGCACAATAATGATTATGAACATATGAATTGTGATCTGTGATAAAACTAGTAAATTGTGTAATTTCTCAGCTGATTCTGTTTTGCATCAGAGCTTGTTGGATTTGCTTGTACATTAGCTTTGCTTTGGTGAAAAGGAATGGTGAAAAACTCAATGACTTGTGTTGTGCTAGGCATTTACGGTCTTTTGTTTTTGTATTGGTGTTTGTAGATTGGTTCTGCTCTCAAGAAGCTGTTTGATGATGGTGCTGTCAAGCGTGAAGACTTGTGGATCACCTCCAAACTCTGGTTTGTTATCTTCTGAAAATTCTATTCACTTTGTAATTGTTGGTGCAAAATGTGTGCCTTTGATTGCTGAGGAAAGTGCTCTCTTTGACTACTAACTCCAGGTGTTCAGATCATGCCCCAGATGATGTTCCAAAAGCATTGGACAAAACTCTGCAGGATTTGCAGCTTGACTACCTTGATCTCTATTTGGTATGCCATATGCTCATTGCAATCCAATGTGAATTTATGTTGGCTATTGGTGGAAGATTAAACTCTCTGAATTCACAAGAAAAATTATCAGTTGTTCAAGAAGCGACAAGTGAGATTGTGCTCTGATTACTGTTAGAGTGGCATTTTAGCTTTCGGTGGTAGTTATTGATGGGTCCTCCCACTATATGAAGCTGAGATGTCACTCTACAAGTGTTCAATGCATAATCTTACTTGGCACTCAACAAGCCCATGATTTCTCAAATTCACTGTTATGGTTTCACAGTTGAGTAAATTGTATTGGTTTTACGCAACAAATGTAATGGTAATGCTGATGTTCATTTCATCCTCTAGTCTCTTAAACCAATTGAATTGATGTGTTTTGTTGTAGATCCACTGGCCAGTCCGAATGAAAAAGGGATCAGTTGGATTCAAGCCTGAGAATCTTGACCAAACTGACATACCAAGCACATGGAGAGCGATGGAGGCATTATATGACTCTGGAAAGGCAAGAGCTATAGGAGTGAGCAATTTCTCTTCAAAGAAGCTTCAAGATCTATTGGCGATAGCACGAGTGCCTCCTGCTGTTAACCAAGTTGAATTGCACCCAGCATGGCAGCAGCCAAAGTTGCACGAATTCTGTAAATCTAAAGGAATTCACCTATCTGTAAGTATAGCAGATATAATCAACTTAATGAACTTATATTCACACATATAACTATTTGCTTGTAGAAAAATCTTGACTGTTTCAGGAAACCAATATTTATCACTGTGTTAAAATTTCCAGAGCCAGTTGAAAATGGTTTTGGAACATAATCAAATGATGGCATCACTCAAAAAGTCATTCTTCTGATGAGTGTAACTATCTTCATGATGAATTCCTCTTGTAGGGATACTCACCACTGGGGTCACCTGGAAATCTCAAGAGTGACATCCTTAAGAATCCAGTTGTCAATATGGTTGCAGAGAAACTGGGGAAGTCACCAGCTCAAGTAGCGCTTAGGTGGGGCCTACAAATGGGGCATAGTGTGTTGCCTAAGAGCACGAATGAGGAGAGAATCAAGCAAAATTTTGATGTCTTTGACTGGTCTATTCCTGAAGACTTGATTGCCAAGTTCTCTGAGATTAAGCAGGCAAGTAGTTGGTAACTTATAGTTTTTATTCTAGTTTTCCATCCTTCTCTTATAATGTTTAGAATTAAATTTAAATACACTGTCTGTTAGTGTAAAAAAAAAAAGTATACAAGTATCTAATTATGTATTGTCACATAAGTGAAAATGTTTGACTCAACCACCACTATCTTGAGAGTTTTAAAAATAGAAATATGTGATTGGATAATAGTATAAATTTTTTTTATATTATTAGTGTATCAAAATTAATCGCTAATATTTATTTCCTCTAGCACTTCTGTTGTGGGGTGGTGCAATAGTATTTACACTGCTAGACTCTGTACAGAAAGTTTCACTTTTTGAATGACTCATGGAATTTACTCATGCAGGAGAGGCTAATTAAGGGTACTGGATTTGTTCATGAGACCTATGGCTACTACAAGACTGTTGAAGAACTCTGGGATGGTGAACTCTGAGCATAATATAACAACAGAGTTGTTTTCAAATACTCTTGCTCTGGAGCAGATTAATTATGCTGTTGGTCTGTTACCATCCAAGGCCTCTAGTTGAATGAAGAGTATTATATTCTTCGGAGTAGTGCTGTTCTTGGTGATAGTGCAGAATAAGAAACCAAAGACTAGTTTTCCATTTATTAGTTTTGTGACACTGTTTTTACTCAGTTTCAAAATAAACGTTGCACTTGAGTGTTGCATGAGAACTAAGGTCGTGATTGAATGACAATGATCTTTTGAAAAATGAAATTAAAAGATTACAATACCCATTATCATCCACCCACTGCTTCTCTCTTTAATATGAATATATGGGCAAAATGGACGTCAACTGATGATGCATTGGAATAAAAAATGAGAATTAATTTGAAATTTCAAAAAAGCCCAAAAATGATAATTATTTTGAAATTGGGGTAGTAATAAGTTAAGGAGAAATGTTATTAATACTAGAATATCTAGAACACTGTGTTGGCATACTTTTATTTTTCTATGGATAGGATATAAATTACACTCAGTTTGGATTTTCACATTAGAAGTTATAGAAGTGTGTTGATACAGTGTTACATTGTGAGTTTAATAATATTACTTAACTCATTTATTTACATGAAGGGTGTGGAATATCATGTCAGATCATAAAGTATAAATTCATTCAAGTATAATGTATATAGTATATCTTATTTAGGGTGGATAGGATGTGAATTGATAGGTATACCCACATATCAACGCTAATGGCCAAAGTCCGAGATAGAAACTGATATTTATCGTTACCCTTCTCTCTCAATTAATAGTGTAGGATCAAATTTCATATTTTATAATCAAGGTTACAGAATTGGTAGTTCCTGTTCTTAAGTATTTAGTCAGAGTTAAATTTCTATGTGTATAAAAAGAGCCTCATGGGTAGATTTACCTCATTAGGAGCTCCGTCTCAAAAAGATTAACACTGCGTTGATTTTCATACCTCAGGAAACCAAATTTCATATTTTATAACACCTTATATTAAGATAAATAATATCAGACTGCTCACATATAAAATAACAATACGTGTTTTATAAAGACATTTTGAATACGAGGATGTACACTAGAAACAGGAGCTTCCTCTTTTGTGCCTTTTAGAATTGTCAGACACACCTTGGTATAATAACATCATGTAACTTGACATATGATTAAGATATGTGATTTCATTCTGCATTTCTTTGTTTTTTTTTTTTCAACGGGAACAGAGTATCGTTTATAAATTAAAATTATTTGACCATTCAATCATTCTCTTTAAATATTTTTTTTATCAAGTACCTACTAATAATTTTAAATTTTTAATATTGGGTAAACTACGTTGACCTACTTTTGTAAAAATAAACATTAAGTTTCTTTCAGGTTTTGGTGATATTGTACTTAACACCCTCATATTTTGTGACACGTGATCCTGATTATCTATGTAAAATATGACATTGAGTACTTTTGTGGGATTGGTGTGATCGAACATGACCAATTGAAGCGTCATGTGTAATATTACTTGTTCAAGGAATTTTTACTTACTTTCACTCCCTAATTAAATACATTCTTAAAGTTAAATAATCATTGTTAATGGTCCTCGGTATTAATTTTCCAAAGATTAATGTAATCTTTTAATACGAATTAATTTAGTACAACTTAGATAGCCTTCAGTGCCTCCTTTGCTTCTAGCTCCTGCTTCCCTTTGTTCTTTCATCTCTCTACTACATGCATACTCCAACATGGGCTCTATCATTGTCTCTTGATAGAGTCCCTCCATAGATTTTACCATGATTAAAAACTTTGATTGGAGCCAAGGAGTCCTGCCAATTGAATCGACCAGTGTCCGCCCTGAATGAAAACGCTAGGAAAAAAAATTCAGAGGGAAACGGCAAAGCGGATTCGGAAACGGTTAACGTTTTTTTTTTTAAATGCAAAATTTCATTATTTTTTATTTTTTTTTTAAATATCTAAAATCTCATATTCCCTAATTTTTGTTTCTTTTCTAATATGGGAAGTAGTAGCTTGAGAGATTTGATCCATATGAATAATGTTTATTTTAATTAAGAGATAAATTATGTTATGTTCTATAGGTTTTGTTGATACCTAATTTAATTTTTAGTTATTTTATGACATATTTTATTTTGTATTTTTATATATTTATATAAATACATATTTTATTATATACGTTATATCCTGACCAACCTATTAAAGCGTTAAAGTGAACCTAACCCTTTCCTAACCAGGTTTTATAGGGTCAATTCGAACCTTGGATTTTACAAGCATAATCTACTTGATCCCTTTATGGCAAAATCAACTCAGCTCTTAAGGCCACATGATTCACCCTAGGTATCGCACAATCTAAATGTCAATTTTGTCTAGTATTGCTGGTTTCAATCCCTCAAGTATCTTATCATCTGCTGTCCTTTAGATAGCATTTGGTTAGTAACAAAAATACGGAGACGCAAATTGTTTGATAGTGAAAACGAAGGGTTATAAAATTTCTTGGAAGAAAAAATAAAATTTATTAACTTAAAAAGTTCGGAACGGGATATAAGAGGAAATTAATATTTTTTTTTTGGATACCTTTAAATATATTTATTATTTATGTCTTATATCATCTTCCATTTTCCCAGTATTTTTGTCCAAACGCTACCGATATCTTATTGTCATACTACTCTATGTTCACACCTAAGCTAAGAGCATCCAATCAGGTGAATAAATTGTCGGTGCATCCCTCCAATCGATCAAATCGCTCCTTGAACCGATTAAGTCGATATCAACCGCCATTGATTCTACTCCTTCATTCAAAGGGGTCTTAGCCCCCTGATTATTGTCGTGTGGAGCATTGCCACCATGCTCTTGTTACCAGTTGACGCATCGAGCAAGCGAAAAATTTAATAAAGCAAGAGCCCGTACACCACAAGACTTTCAGTACGATGGTATTGAACTAAGAGACGAAATCTTCTTCAAATGAAGTGTTTATTTCTTCCATATATGCTTTGAGTACAAACCAAAGCTCTGCTCTTTATTCATATAGGAGTTGTGCTCAATGTGGGATTAATAAAAAATGAAAAAGAAGAAAATCAATAAAGTAATAATCTTATTTTGTTTTCACGTGATCCACACGCTCCATGTAAGTCGCAGCCATCTCAATGTTGCATCATGCTCACTATTCACCAACCCCAGTTCTTCAACATCACCTTAGGGCCACTTGTGCTGGTGTCTTCCCTATTTTCTCTGCCACCACATTAATAACAGGATCCGCAAGGATGTCAATCTTTGTCCAAATGGAGAATATCCCTGATTTATGCCAATCAGAAGAATAGTTAACAAAATTATCTTCAATTGGCCTTATTTATGTTTACCAAATTAAAAAAAAAAACACAATTGTTCCTTTCATGGACCCTCATGATTTTGAAATATGTCACATGATGTATTTGCATGAATGAGATACTTTATAGTTGATTTTTATTTGCTATACTTACAGATAGGTGAATTCCTTTAGATTCACAAAATTCATGCAGCTTTGGCTGCTGCCATGTTGGGTGCAACTCAACTTGGTTAACTGCAGGAGGCACTCAAGCTATCTCTAATAGATCTGAAGCTTCTTTAAGAGAAATTACTCACTGTCCAAATATCCTCTGTAAGACTTGCCTATTTTGCCCTTACAGGTAAATAACGCTACCCTATAGCTCTAGTCTTGTCAGAGTCATAAAGTTCCTCCATTGCTCTCCATATGCTAGGAATGTCAGGTATTGTAAGATTTTCAGGATTGTATCCAACTGAGCCCTTCTTCATGTTGACTGGCCAATGAATACAAAATTAATCAAGTCAATTAATCAAACAGAATTTTGTTTGTTAAACTTTTTGAGATATCTTTCAAGGGACGTCTTTATGTGTCTTAACATTTACTTAGAGTCTCATAAGTTATCTTAACTAATATTTAAGAGACATCCTTTTGAAATATATTTTAAAAATGATACAAATAACATTATTAATTAATTAAAGGAAAATATTAATGGATTACCCTTACTTTTTGCAATTAGCAGTAGAGTTGTAATGTAAAATGAAACGAGTATACTTAATTTGGAAACCAAGATTTAATAGTACTGTTTCATCTACCACATCTTCAAGAAAAACTCACACAGAAGTGAACATAACACATACCAGATAGAGATCTAGGTAGTCAAGTTGCAATTCTTGCAAGATTTTATCTAATGCTTTTGGTACATCTTCCGGATCATGGTCTGTGCACTTGGAGGTTGTCAAGAAAGCAAGGGATCTTTGTTCAGCAACCAAAGTCTAACATATAAGTTTCAAACATTGTGAAATATCATAGAATTTTAGGATGACTATAAACCATAGTTTGGAGGTGATCCATAAGTCTTCGCGCTTTACAACACCATCATCAAAAAGCTTCTTGAGAGCAGAACCAATCTACATAAACCCAGATTCCAAAAGAAAAAAAAAGGCTTATTGGCTACTATAACACATTGAGCTCTTCACTTTATCAAAGAAAAATGAATTTACCAGCAACGCCAGTAAGTATTGATGCAAATAAGCATAAGTTGAGACATATAAGTAATTAATTCATCCATTAATTATTGTTAACTCTGTTTAATTGTGATAAGCTTCAGCACAATCGATATGCCTGTATCCAACCTGACTTATCACACACATAGTCATCCCTTTCTTGGGTTAGCTTTGCAATAATCAAAACTATAGGTTATTTAACCAAACTATAACAAAGAAATCTAAAGTGAGGTCTTTGAAATAATTACTAAAGCAAACGCATATCACTATAGGAATAAGAATAATTTTACTTTAATGGCAGTAGTGACTGCTTTGCCCACAGCACCATCAATAGCCTTAAATGTGCCTAATCCAATGGAAGGCATCTTGGACCCCCGTGTTCAGCTGAAAGAACCTGATTTCCTTGGCCATTTTGTCTCAACAATGAGAAGGTCTACGCTATTTAAAGAATGTGTGAAACAATTTATACACAAAAAATTGGTAGGTAAATGTCTAAGCAGCCATTGAAGAAGACTTGTGTGTTTAGTACTCTAGTTTAACTTTTTTGACTCGTTAATGAGTGCCCTTGTCATTTGAACTTCTCCCTCATGAATCTCTCCCTCTCTGAACATTTCTTCTTCTCCCTGAATATTCTCTATGAAATGCCCTTTAATTCTTCTAGTCTCTCTAATTCTACAATTCTCCTATTTTTAATTTCCGTATTGTTTCAGTGATTAAATCATTGATGTAACCCTTCCGTTGATCCAATCACTCCTCAAACTGATCAAGTCGTTACTCCACAACCATTGGTGCTACTCCTCCATTCAAAAGAGTTTTAGCACTCTGATTACCGTTGGGAGGACTATTGCCACCTCTACCCGCACCATCAAACCTGCTCTTGTTACCAAATGGGGCAACAAGTAAGCGTAAAATTTAACAAAGCAAGAACCTATACACGACAAGACCCTCAAAATAGTGCTAATTTGCATTAAAAGAGTAGAAATCTCTCCCTCAAAAAGAAATAGAGTAAAAATCTTCTTTAAATAAAGTGTTTGTTTCTTTCTTTCAAATATAACTTGAGTACAAACCAAAGCTCTCTACATTTATTTATGCAAGCAATGTGAAACTAATTTGAGAGTTATTCTCTCCAAACCTTTTTATAACAATGTGGACCAATAAAAATATAAAAGAAGGAAACTAATAGAGTAATAATCTTATTTTGTCTTTCTATGATCCACACGCCCCATGTAATGTGTAACTATACACTTTGCATCGGGTAGTAGATCAATAACATCCTATCTCTAAAAGCATTGAACTTGTAACCATCTCAATGTTGCATCCTGCACACTATTCACCATCCCAGAGTTCTTCAAGAGTCTTATAGGCACCGTAAATTTCATGATAAAGTAGTCCTGTACCCTTAGCAAGCCTCTCCTGCATGAGTAAATTCCACATGTTATTTAAAAGGTGTTTTCTGTATAGACTAGCGTTATAATTGTTGTGCCACACAGAGAAAATGAATTGGGGGCTTCAGCATAATTAAGAGCTAGGGGGGAAAAATACCAAAAGAGGCGAAAAATAAACCAGATTTTTAAGATCTTGTGAGAAACAGTGGGAAGAACAAATTACTAAAACACTATTGATCAAAGAATAGGATTCTAAAGTGCAACCAGAAATTCACCTCAAAAATTGTTACCGGCATAATTGTTAATAAACAATTGTTAACATAGTAGGATACTTGTTAAGCATCGTAAGATATTATATTTGCATAATTTGAGTATAGCCTTGAGAAATTGAATTAGAAATATATAGATAATACGTATATCATTGGAAGCAATTACGTTCAAGCATTTGAATAGGGTGACATGGCTCTTCAAAGGCTGGTTTCTTGATTTTCAATGTTTGAACTAAGATCAGATTAAGATAAAGGAGCGTCTGCCACTCCAATCAATCATATATTGGTTATGTTTAATTTTATTTTATCATCTTATTATATTCAAAACCTCACATTAACATAAAAATTGCGTAAATACTCGTGTATTATCTTTGTCATCCTCACTAAAATTTTCTAGATCCATCTACGAGGTTACTCATACTCATCCAAGGGATTTCCCACATAGAGGCTACTCATTTGTGGCCCTAGGCGCTATGCTAAGGGATAACCAATTAGCAGGATTAATGACCAAGATGGTCAAAGCCTTTCTGCAAGACTCTTGGTGTAGTTGAACTGATCCATATTAGCTATGAAAAGTTGGATTAAACTAATTACTTGCCTGCTTAATTTCAGAGAACTTGGCCGTTAGTTCATCAGGTATTGACCAGCCAAAGACATCAAAATTATTCCTAATCCTCTCTTCATTAGTGCTTTTAGGCAGCACACTGTGCCCCATTTGCAAGCCCCACCTTAGGGTCACTTGTGCCGGTGTCTTTCCTATTTTCTCAGCCACCGAAATAATAGCAGGATCCTTAAGAACCTCAATCTTTGTCAATTCAGGTGACCCAAATGGAGCATACCCCTGAAAATGAAAATTCATCATCTTAGATAATTAAAAATCAGAATAATAGTTACCAAAATTACCTTCAATTGGCCCTATTTATGTTCACCAAATAAAAAGAAACAATTATTCCTTTCATGGACCATCATGATTTTCAAATATGTCACATGGTGTATTTGCATGAACATGAAGTATTTTTTAATTGATATGCATATGCTATAGTACTTACAGTTAGATGAATTCCTTCAGATTCACAAAACTCATGCAACTTTGGCTGCTGCCACATTGGGTGCAACTCCACTTGGTTAACTGCAGGAGGCACCCTTGCTATCTCCAACAGATCTTGGAGCTTCTTTGAAGAGAAATTGCTCACTCCTATAGCTTTAGCCTTTCCAGAATCATATAGTGCCTCCATTGCTCTCCATGTGCTAGGAATGTTAGGAATTGTAAGATTTTCAGGATTGAATCCAACTGAACCCTTCTTCATGCTGACTGGCCAGTGAATCTACAAAATGAATGAATTCAATTAATTAAGAGAAACGTTCTTTACATAATATTTTAAGACTTTGAAAAACAACCTTAGGTGTCCCTTAAACAATAGTTGAGAGTAGATCCTAACTTTTCTTGGGATCAGTGTCTAAGGGAAGAATCACGATGCCCCTTGAAAACTATTTCAAACAGTGGTACAAATATCATTACTTAATGGATTGCTGTTGATTATTTGCTATCAGCTGTAGAGTAGTTATGTAAAATCAAACCATTATACTGAATTTGGAAACCAAGATTAATAGTACTGTTTCATCTTTGACATCTTCAACAGAAAAAATTACATATACAGCAGTAAAGATAACACATACCAGATAGAGATCCACATAGTCAAGTTGCAATTCTTGCAAGGTTGTATCTAATGCTTTTGGTACATCTTCCGGATCATGATCTGTGCACCTGGAGATAGTCAAGAAAGCAAGGAATCTTTACTCAGCAACCGAAATCTAACATATGTTTCAAACATTGAGAAACATCATAGAATTTGCAGATGACAATAAACCATAGTTTGGAGGTGATCCATAAGTCTTCACGCTTCACAACGCCATCATCAAGAAGCTTCTTGAGAGCATAACCAATCTACATAAACCAAGATTCCAAAAGAAAAAACAAAAAAAAGGATGTATTGTTGAGCTCTTCACTTCATCAAAGAAAAATGAAATTACCAACTACTTCAGTAACTATTAATGTAAACAAGCATAAGTTGAGACACATCTCATAAGTAATAGTAACATGGAAACTTATTTGCTGAAGTAGTGACCAAAGGCAGATATGGCCAGAAACAAAACATAAATAAAGCAAAATGAAAGATATGATTATCATTCTTTAGTTATTATTACCTCTGCTTGATTGCCATAAAATTGAGCACAATCAATATGCCTGTATCCAGCCTGATTTGCCACACACAATAGTCATCCATTTCTTGGGTTAGCTCTTGCAACAATCAAATGGAAGGGTGCGGTTGTATTGGATTTAACAATTATTCTCAGTGACAAAGGGAAATGAATAATAATTTCACCTTAATGGCGGTGGTGACTATTTGGCCCACGGAACCTGGATTAAGTGCCCCTGTGCCAAATCCAATGGAAGGTATTTTGGCCCCCGTGTTCAGCCGAAAGAACCTGATTTCCTCCCCATTTTGTCTCAACAATGAGAAGGTCTTCGCTGTTTAAAGAATGTGTGAAACAATTTATAGACAAAAAAATTGGTTGGTCAATGTCTAAGGAGCCATTGACGAAGTCGTGTGTGTTTAGTACCTCAACTTTTAGCAAGACCAAACTATGTCTAGAAGATGTAAATACAAGTCATTGCGTCATTCCAACATATTTAACAAAATAATGATGAATTACATTTTAACATAATATCTCAAACTATGGTTTAAGAATTTTGGTATTTTGTCGGTGTAAAAAAATTTATTTTATGTGTAAAACTTTTTTATATTCGCAATGCATTAAATTCTTATGAAAAGAAATTAATTTTAGTGTACTGTCAAAATATAAAAGAGTTTTGCCGTCAATAATTTACAAATTTAGTGTAAATTACGAGCTACAAACTTAAAACATTCAAAGTATACAAAATGTGTGGATGGATTTTATATTGGATCTCTTATTTTTAGATTCATCATGGACTTCTTATTATTAGTCATTAGATAAAATCATTTAATAAAAAACATAATCATTCAAATGCTAATAATAAAAGACTTATGATGAACATAAAATTTTGAGATCTACCTTATAATTTGCTAAATATGCAACTAGTTCTTCTTATGATGCCTGCACAAAGTAAAGCTGATGTTTGCTCACATGTCAAAAGTCACAACATATTTATAGACTCATGGCTCCTTCTTTTTGGTTTTTTGTGTTTTTTTTTTTTTTCCAGAAGAAAGTTCGATGATGTTATTACATTAAGATTAGGCAGACGGGCCTTTGTAAGCCGTTTGTTAAATTGATTCAAACAGAGTTGGATATAATTAAGTATGAAACGAGACTTGATTTTTTCTAATTTTAAGTAAATCAAATTATTGAAATATTAATAGCCGAAAGGAATTTTTATACAATTATTTTCTTTACATTCTATCGGCACCATATTTCTGAAAAAGAATAAGAGGGAGAGTTTGTGTTCGCAATGTGTTTTTCTTATATTATTATCATATATCATATATCTATATTTTAAAGTAATACTATAAATAATTTGGAAAGTCTAAACAATTTTTTTGTTTACTAAAAACTTTAAATCATGTAGATTTTGAGTTAGTTCATTTTTCATTTTTTTTTCATTTTAAGATTTTGTAAGGAAATTCTTAAAATTAAAACTAAATTGGAATTTGTAGTTTTCAAAATTTTCTTTTTCAAAAATCTAAAACTTTAAAACTAAAGAATTCCTTATTTTAGATTTTTTCATAGTATAAAACTTTTAAAGGATTTTTTCATATTTTATGCGAGTTTTAATATTCAACCTCCGTCATTATTATTATTTTGTATTTTTGGAACTATATTACAATTAAATTCATCCACAATCATTTCAAATATTTTTATTTATCCACTTAGCTGCAAAATTGGTTGCTCTAAGGATATATTAACTTCAAGTTTTTGTTTTTCATAAAAGTAAGACAATTTTAAACTCAATTTTTAAAAACAATGAAAACTTGTTTGGCAATCAAAGATCATAACAAAAAGATAGGCAACCATAATAAAGATCAACAAAGAACAATTCAATTAACAACTTCTATCAATTTACAAATAACAACAAACATCGAACAAAATCAAACAATGAGGTGAAACATGAAAAGTAGAGAAGAGAAAAGAGAAGGAAACACATGGTTCATATTTTATGCGTACAAAACAGTTCAAATTAAAGCTATCGCGATGGCTACACTACCCTGGTCATTATTATTTTTTGGGTCGCTATCGTTGGGTCGCCTTTGGAACTATATTACAATTTGAAGAAGGATTTGGATCCACAAGTCATTTCAAATTAAAATTGTTTTCCATCTTTTCTCACATTTTTAAACAATACACAACCTAACAAACAAATTTTATTGTTTTCTAAGTACTGTTATATTAAATTTTCTCTTCTTCCTAAACAATTGCCTGTTGAATTTTCTATTCTTCCAAAACTTGGATATTAAGCGAGCTGCATCACAATTTTTTATTTTTATTTTTTTGGGTCTTATGCACTCACCGGCTTCTAATCTCCTAAAATACCTAGTACTAAAAATTTATTGAGACTTTTCCAATTCCCGTAACTCATGCCCTTCAAAATCATGAGTTCCCAGTAACAATTTCTATCTCATTCATTTGGCATTTTTTATCTATAAATGTGAGATGAAGTGGGCATTTGGCTATGCAAATTACTGTGTAGATTGTTCATCTTTTCCTATTATTGCCTGTTTCCTTTTCATGAATGTCTGCATTATGGTTACTATCTTTGGCTTCGTTCTTTATATTTGTCTTCTTAAACAATCATAGAGAATTGTTGTTCATATATAATCATGATGAAGGTGGTGGTTTAATTTTACTGCTTAGTTTCTATTGCAATATACTGTTTCTGTTCTATTGGGAGGATCATTACTGCTGAAATGTTTCAATAAGGTTCCAACGAATTACATTTCGGCACTCATCATTCTTTCTGTACTCTTTTTCTTTTGGATGTTTTCTTGAGGTATCCATGTTGGTTCCCAATGGGGTCAACCCTTCTATTTATTAAGTATAAAAAAATTTAACATTTACTCTAATTTTGTTAATGAAAATTGTTCCCGTAAATAACAAGCTTTTGTTGACCTCTTTGTGATCAATATACTGAGACTGATAGTGCATATTTTCCAAAAACGAATGATGGCCCTGCAATACTACTTTGGGTAGTAAAAAATATGCTTCATCAAAGATTTTTGTTATCTTTGTTATATACTTATAACAATATAATTATAATAAGATGATTTAATTATGTCATTCTTTTCTGTGGCCACTCACCTCCAACAACCTTATTAACTATTTCTCTATAATATTCTTCTTTATATTTGGCAATTAAATTAAATCAACACATTATAAAACAAAAAAAGTTAGACAAAAAATACATTTATCGCAAAAATGAAAATAGCTTAGAGAATTAATTTAGTTTTCACTTCACATACATAAGATCTATTATTTTTTAAACCTCTTGTTACCAACTGTGGGTAACAAGTAAGTGTAAAATTTAACAAGGCAAAAACCTATACATGACAAGACCCTCAAAATAGTGCCAATTTGCATTAAAAGAGCAGAAATCTCTCCCTCAAAAAGAAAGAGGGTAAAATTCTTCTTTAAATAAAGTGCCTGTTTTTCAAATATGACTTAATAACAATGTGGGACCGATAAAAATATAAAAGAAGGAAATTAATAGAGTAATAATCTTATTTTGTCTTCATATGATCCACACGCTCCATGTAATGTGTAAACTTTACACTTTGCATGGGTAGTTGATCAATAACAGCCTATCTCTAAAAGCATTGAACTTGCAACCATCTCAATGTTGCATCCTGCACCCTATTCACCATCCCAGAGTTCTTCAAGAGTCTTACAGGCACCGTAAATTTCATGATAAAATAGTAACAAGCCTCTTCTGCATGCGTAAATTCCACAAGTTATTTAAAAAACGTTTCTGTATAGACTAGCATTATAATTGTTGTGCCACACATAGATAATGAATTGGGGCTTCAGTATAATTAAGAGCTAGAGGAAAAAAAATACCAAGAGAGGCAAAAAACTAAACCAGATTTTTAAGATCTTGTGAAACACAGTGGGAAGAGCAAATTACTGAAATACTATTGATCAAGGAATAGGATTATAAAGTGCAAGCAGAAATTCAGCTAAAAATTGTTACTGGCATAATTGTTAATAAACAATTGTTAATATAGGAGGATACTTGTTACACATCGTAGGATATTATACTTGCATAATTTAAGAGTATAGCCTTGAGAAATTGTATTAGAAATATATAGATAATACGTATATTATTGGAAGCAATTATGTTCAAGCATTTGAATAAGATGGCTTGGCTCTTCAAAGACTGGTTTCTCAATTTCCAACATTTGAACCTAAGACCATTGATTAAGATAAAGGTGTGTCTGCCACTCCAATCAAACTATATATTGGTTATGTATACTTTTCTCTTATCACCTTATTATATTCAAAACCTCACACTAACATAAAAATTACGTAAATACTTGTGTATTATCTTTGTCCTCCTCACTAAAGTTTTCTAGATCCATCTGCGAGGTTACTAATACTCATCCAAGGGATTTCCCACACAGAGGCTACTCATTTGTGGCCCTAGGCGCTATGCTAAGGGATAACCAATTAGCAGGATTAATAACCAAGATGGCCAAAGCCTTTATGCAAGACTCTTGGACTAGTTGAACTGATCCATATTAGCTATGAAAAGTTGGATTAAACTAATTACTTGCCTGCTTAATTTCAGAGAACTTGGCCATTAGTTCATCAGGTATTGACCAGCCAAAGACATCAAAATTATTCTTAATTCTCTCTTCATTACTGCTTTTAGGCAGCACACTGTGCCCCATTTGCAAGCCCCACCTTAGGGTCACTTGTGCCGGTGTCTTTCCTATTTTCTCCGCCACCGCAATAATAGCAGGATTCTTAAGGACCTTAATCTTTGTAAATTCAGGTGACCCAAATGGAGAATACCCCTGAAAATGAAAATTCATCATCTTAGATAATTAACAATCAGAATACTAGTTACCAAAATTACCTTCAATTGGCCCTATTTATGTTCACCAACTAAAAGAAACAATTATTCCTTTCATGGACCATCATGATTTTCAAATATGCCACATGATATATTTGCATGAACATGAGGTTTTTTTTAATTGATATACATATGCTATAGTACTTACACTTAGGTGAATTCCTTTAGATTCACAAAACTCATGCAACTTTGGCTGCTGCCACATTGGGTGCAACTCCACTTGGTTAACTGCTGGAGGCACCCTTGCTATCTCCAACAGATCTTGGAGCTTTTTTGAAGAGAAATTGCTCACTCCTATAGCTCTAGCCTTTCCAGAATCATATAGTGCTTCCATTGCTCTCCATGTGCTAGGAATGTTAGGAATTGTAAGATTTTCAGGAATGTTGGGAATTGTAAGAGTTTCAGGATTGAATCCAACTGAGCCCTTCTTCATGCTGATTGGCCAGTGAATCTACAAAATGAATGAATTCAATTAATTAATACATAATATTTTAAGGCGTCTTTTGAAAAACACCATTAGGTGTCCCTTAAACAATAGTTGAGAGTAGATCCTAACTTTTCTTTGGATCAATGTTTAAGGGACGTATCACGATGCCCCTTGAGAACTATTTCAAACAATGGTACAAATATAATTATTTAATGGATTACTGTTGATTATTTGCTATCAGCTGTAGAGTAGTTATGTAAAATCAAACCATTATACTGAATTTGGAAACCAGGATTTAATAGTACTGTTTCATCTTTGACATCTTCAGCAGAAAAAATTACATATATAGCAGTAAAGATTACACATACCAGATAGAGATCCACATAGTCAAGTTGCAATTCTTGCAAGGTTGTATCTAATGCTTTTGGCACATCTTCCGGATCATGATCTGTGCACCTGGAGATAGTCAAGAAAGCAAGGAATCTTTGCTCAACAACCGAAATCTAACATATGTTTCAAACATTGAGAAATATCATAGAATTTGCAGATGACAATAAACCATAGTTTGGAGGTGATCCATAAGTCTTCACGCTTCACAACGCCATCATCAAGAAGCTTCTTGAGAGCATAACCAATCTACATAAACCAAGATTCCAAAAAGAAAAAAAAAAAAAAGATGTGTTGGCTACTATAACACATTGAGCTCTTCACTTCATCAAAGAAAAATGAAATTACCCACTACTTCAGTAAATATTAAGGTAAACAACCATAAGTTGAGACATGTCTCATAAGTAATAGCAACATAGGAATTTATTTGCTGTAGTAGTGAGTAGTGACCAAAGGCAGATATGGCCAGAAACAGAACATAAATAAAGTAAAATGAAAGATATGATTATCATTCTTTAGTTACTGTTACCTCTGCTTGATTGCCATAAAATTGAGCACAATCGAGATGCCTGTATCCAACCTGACTTGCCACACACAATAGTCATCCATTTCTTGGGTTAGCTCTTGCAACAGTCAAATGGAAGGGTGCGGTTGTATTGGATTTAACAATTATTCTCAGCGAGAAAGGGAAATGAATAATAATTTCACCTTAATGGCTGTGGTGACTATTTCGCCCACAGAACCCGGAGCCCCTGTGCCAAATCCAATGGAAGGCATCTTGGCCCCTGTGTTCAGCTGAAAGAACCTGATATCATTGGCCATTTTTCCTCTAAAATAATGTGTAGAATCTGCGGTAGTTAATGAAAGTGTTAAACAATATGTAGACAAAATATGATAGGTAAAATGAATGAAGGAGCCATTGAAGAAGTCATGTTTGAACAGCTTAGTTTCACTTTCAGAAAGACCAAAAACAAACCACATCTATATGAGCCTTTTTTCTTTTTTATCTATTCCTTTTGGCGGTCTATAACAAAATTCTGTCTTTGCAACGGAAGTTCTTTCATAAACACACTTATGTACACACTTATGTCCAGATCTATTGATTGATGAATGTAAGGAATTTTTGAATTAGTTCTTTTAAAAAAAAAAAAAAAAGGGAAACACAATCAGAAACCTGGCACAAGAGGAGGAAGAACAGTGTTGTTACTCCCTGAAGTATCCTTCTCGGCTACGTAAACTATAGAGCAGCGGCACAAGCAACTGCACCAGTTGTCATGTGCTGGTTGAAATTGCTCTCGTTATCTTTTTAAGATTGAATATGCGAGAAACGTTAGTCGCTCCATTAATTATTCATTACTAACCACGTTATACACGTTGCACAGTATAGTATAGTGATGATATACTATTAAAACATTGGATTAAGAAAAATAACACTGTTATACAATATATTATATTTATTTTGATATTTAAAATTATATAAAATGATCATTTTATAACTTATAATAAAAATTTAAATAATTAATTTAATGTGATTTCAATCAAGGAAATAGTGATTTCACTCAATTTATTTTAGATGACACACATCAATTAACATCACTATCAATGGGTTACATGTGCAATTTCGTTATTATTTAAAAGATTACATACGAGACTATGTCATGACCCAATTTTAGGTCATAACGGACGCATAGTTAGATAAACTTACATAACCTAGCAAACCTAAAGATATTATCCCACAAATTAAATTGCAAACTTAAGTAATTTGACTACCAAAAATTCCAGCACCTACCCTAAAAACTACAACCCATATATCAAGTTTAACCTGTTACACAATGTAGTATCATAATCCATATTCAAACAGTACATTCAGGATTTTCAGTTATACAAAATAATCATGCTTAAACTCTTGCTCATACACATAATCAAAATACCCAACTTATGTCCTATAACTACAAAATATTGGAATCAATAACCAAAAAGCCTCAATCACAGTAGAGGCCTACCAAAAGAATATCATAGGCAAATAGGATCCAGGAACCTCCTCGCTACATGAAAATCTAGAGGAAAAGGGAGGGGGTGAGTCAATAGCCCTAGTGATGACTATAAACAAAGTGGACAAGAGGAGAAATCAATCAACACACGAGCATGTGATAAAGGTTATAAATCATACACATTTCTAAAAGCCAATAATAAAAATATAATAGTTCATACTTCCTATACTTCTTCCAAGTTTGAAAATAAATACTCTTCTAAATTTTATTTCTAAGCAATATCTCAAAAAAATAAATTACTAAACACATTTTTTCACTATTTTCTCAAATTCCTTATTCTCACATAAAATTTACTTCATCATCAAATACTCAAATACTTATGTGGATTACATAAGAAGCATAAATCTTATTTGGGAAGTAATCTCAACCCGTCAATCATAAGGTTTATTATTTCTCAAATAAGGTTCTTTCAAATTTTATCTCACTAAAAAAACTATGTGCACATATGCCGTTACATCTCTTCGCTACGGCAAGTGGTAATGTCATTATATCTCTTCACGATAACGAGTGGTATTGCTATTATTTCTCTTTACTATGGCTAGCAATATTGCCATTATTTCTCTTCGCTATGGCTAGTGGTAATTCTATCTTAGAACCTATCATGGTTTTCTTAAATAAATTTTTATCAAATACAAATTTACTAATGTCAAATTCAATCTTTATATTAATCTAACATTTCAAGTATCAAATATCATAAACTTTTTCAATACACATTGAAATAGCATATATCAAAATCATGGCATTATAAAATCAACAAGAGAACTAGCAATAATTTCAACCAAATCATCAAGTCATATTTAATAACCATTATATTTAAGAAGATCAACTAATCAAACTAACCAAATAATCCAAGTAGCTTAGAATATAATTTTTTTATCAAATCCAATAAGTTAGTTTTTCCAATAAAAATAATTTAGAATATCGCCACTATGTAAATAGCCACCCAGTATTGGCAATAACTTGGGCCTCTCCCTCGCAGCTCTGGAGGGAGTAGCTTGTTAATGTGACAGAATCAGCAAACATAAGCATTTTGATAGATTTAAACAATTTATTTCAAAATAATTTCTCAATTAGAGTACTCATTGAACAAAATCCCCAATTTATAGAACTTATAGCTCCTAAGGATTATAGAAAAATCAAATCTTGATACTACCCACTATAATCTATTAATATTAGAACTTCTAACTCACTAGATTTATACTTAAAATATTAAACATATATCCATCCACCATTTTTGAGAGCTCATAAGTTTTGGGATATATTCTAGAGTAACGAAAAAAGGAATGAGATTGAGATTGAAGACTTACCTTAAATTTTAGAAGCTAGTGGGTATCAAGTTTTGATGACAAAAATTAACAACTATGTGATTTAGTGGTTGAAGATGGAAGAAAAAATGAAGAAGAAGAAGAAGAAGAAGAAGAAAAGAAAGAGGGAGAGAAGAGCGAGAGTTTGGTTTGGGAGGGGGAAGGGGTTATGTGGTTTTAAAACCACGTCCCCTTCTCTCTTCTCAATTTTTTTTAAAGACCCAATATAATCACCAAATTGCCCCCCACTTAAATTTTTTTTTTCATTACGTTACAAAATCTCCCCCTTCAAAAGAAATTCATCCTCGAATTTCAATCTAATTACTAACCTTGTGCTTCAAATAGATGTGGATATTTTCTCGCATAATGGCTTTAGGTTCCCATGTGGTTTCTTCGCCATATTGTTTCCGCTAAAGAACTTTTACAAATGCAACATCCTTAGATTGTAAACGCTTTACCCTCTTATCTACTATTGCCACGAGTTATTCACTATAGCTTAGGTTCTTATCAAGCTCAACTAATTGATGTTGTATGACGTGAGAAGGGTCATGGACATATTTTCGAAGCATCGAAACATGAAAACTGGATGAACTCCTGAAAGGTCTGGTGGAAGAGCTAGGCGATAAGCTACTTGCCCGACATTTTCTAATATCTCAAAAGGTCCAATGAACCCTGGGCTTAACTTCCCTCTCCTGCCAAATCTCAACAAACCTTTCATGGGAGAAACTTGTAAGAACATGTGTTCCCTTACACTAAACTCTAAAGATCGACGTCTCCAATCCATAAGATTTCTGCCTTGGAGTTAAGTGTTCTCAATTAACTGAACTTTCTCAATAGCTTCCTGAATCAAATTTGGACCTACAAGTTTGGATTCCCCAGCCTCAAACTAACCAATTGGCAATCTACAACGTTTTCCATTTAAAGCCTCGAATGGTGCCATCTAGATACTAGATTGATAATTGTTATTGTAAGCAAACTCCATCAATGGGAGATATTGGTCCTAACTACCTTTGAAATCTAAGGCACAAGCATGGAGCATATCTTCTAAGATTTGTATTGTCCTCTCAGACCGTCTTTCTGAAGGTGAAAAGAGTGCTCATGTCCAATCTAGTTCCCAATGCCATCTGAAAGGATTTCCAAAGTGAGTAGTGAATTGAGACCCTCGATAAGATATAATAGATATTGAAACTCTATGCAGATGCAATCTTTTCCAAATAAAGCTTAGTATGCAAGCATGTGTAGGTAGTCTTCAGGTAAAAGTGTGTAGACTTTGTCAATCGTCTACAATCACCCAAGCTGAATCATAACCCCTCACGGTTTTAGGCAATCCTGTCACAAAATCCATTGTGATTCTCTTCCACTTCCACTCGGGTATTTCAATTCTTGGAGCAATCATGTAGGCTTTTGATGTTCAGCCTTCACTTGCGACATACTAAACATTTAGTAAGAAACTCAACTACTTCTTTTTTCATTCCTTCCTACCAATAGAACTCTTTCAAGTCTTGATACATTTTTGTAGAACTTGGATGAATGGTATAAGAAGAATGATGTGCTTCCTCTAATATCTTCTTTTTCATATCCGCCATATTAGGAACACATAAGCGTTTGCCAAGACGCAAAATACCATTAGAATCAACAACAAACTTTGAAGCTTTGCTTGCTTGGACCTCTTCCATAACCTTCTTCAAAAAGGGATCTTCTTCTTGATTACCCTTAATATCATCCAACAAAATAGAATGGACTTGAACATGAGCTAAAAATAACGTGCACCTACGACTTCAAACTGCACTCCTCTATCAACAAGTTCTTGGAACTCTTTCACCATTGGCCTTCTAACTTCAACTATATATGCAAAACTTCCCATAGACTTCCTACTCAAGGCATCAGCCACCACATTTACCTTTCCTGGATGGTACATAATCATGCAATCATAGTCTTTTAAGAGCTCCATCCACCTCCTTTTCCTTAAATTCAAGTCCTTCTCCTGAAAAATATACTTAAGACTATTATGATCAGTGTAAATCGCATGTCTCACCATATAAATAGTGCCTCCAAATCTTGAGAGCAAATATCACCGCCTCTATCTCTAAATCATGTGTGGGATAGTTTTGCTTATGCTTCTTAGCTGTCTAGAAGCATAGGCAATCACTCTCCCATGTTGCATCAACAAATAGCCAAGGTCAATTCTAGAAGCATCACAATAAACTGCATAACCACCACCTGAAGTAGGGAATGCTAACATGGGCAGATGTCAGACAACTCTTCAACTGTTGAAAATTTGCTTACATGCATCACTCTACTAGAATTTAACTTGCTTCTATGTCAGCTTTGTCAAAGGTGCTAGCTAGAGAAATCCTTAACAAATCGATAATATCCTGCAGTCCAAGGAAACTGCGATCTCTGTCATAGAGGTAGGTCTTGGCCAATTTTGCACTGCTTCCACTTTCTTACAATCAACACTTATCCCCTCTTTAGACACAACATAGCCTAAGAAAGTCACATTGTCCAACCAAAATTCACATTTAGAGAACTTAGCATACAACTTATGTTCTCTTAAGGTTTGAAAGGCCAACCTCAAGTGTTGTTCATGATCTTCCTTACTCTTGGAATACACTAAGATGTCATCAATGAAGACTATAACAAAGTGATCCAAGAATGGCTTAAAGACTCAATTCATCAAATCCATAAAGGCTGGTGCATTGGTAAGCCCAAAAGACATAACCAAGAATTCATAATGACCATAACGAGTACGAAAAGCCGTCTTGGGAATGTCTTCACCCTTTATCTTCAGGTGGTGATATCCAGATCGCAAGTCAATCTTTGAGAAACATTGGGAACCTTGAAACTGATCAAATAAATCATTCGATACGATGAAGGGGACACTTATTCTTTCCTGTTATTTTGTTCAACTATCGATAGTCAATACACAAATGGAGTGAATCATCCTTCTTCTTAACTAATAAAACCGGTGCACCCCAAGGAGAACAACTTAGGCGAATGAAGCCCTTATCAAGTAACTCCTCAACTGTTCCTTCAATTCTTTCAGTTAGTGGAGCCATTCTTTATGGAGGTATAGATATTGGCTGGATATCTGGAAGCAAATCTATGCAAAACTCTATCTCCCAGGTGGTAATCCTAGTAACTCTTCCGGGAAAATGTCGGATACTCGCATACACAGGAATATGTTCCAACCTCTCTTGTGATAAACTAGTATCCCTCACCATCACTAAATACCCATGACAACCCTTTCTTAATAATTTTGAGCCACCATGAAGGTAATCAAGTTACTTGGTGACCAATCCTGATCACCTTGAAAAGTGAATGGCGGTTCACCTGGCATGCTAAAATTTACCTCTTTATTGTTGCAGTCTACGTTAGCATGACAAGAAGCTAACTAATCCATACCTAATATGACATCAAAATCTACCATGTTAAGAACTCTCAGGTCAACTACTAAAAGTTTGCCACCCACCAAAATTTCGCATCCTCTAAACACCAAAGTGGCTAACAAAGTGCCCATTGGCGTAACTACTATCAAAGGTTCCTCAAGGGGTGTAGGGTCCCTTCCAAAACAATATGTAAAGGAAGGTGATACAAAAGAATGGGTAGTTCCTAAATCAATCAAAACATGTGCATCATGAGAACATACTAAGAGTATACCTATCACAACGGATTAGATGCTTGAGCATCCTGTCTAGTCATAGTAAAAACATGAGCTTGTCCTCTACCAGCTTACCCTGACCTCTTGCACCTGATCTTCTACCACTCCACTGAGTCCTGCTAGATCCTCATCCATGTGAACTATTTCCCTGTCAGCCTGGAACCATAGATGCTATAGCTTCACTAGTAGAAGGTTGAGAGTGCATCATAGGACAACTAATAGCAAAAGGTCCCACCTGCCCACACTGATAACACCATGTAATGCCCTATTTGGAAGGTCCAAAATGTGTTTTACCATATGTAGCACAAGTAGGAGACTCTATCGGAATGCCTCTGATGCGGCAGAAAGCCCCGACTAGGAGCACTGCTGTCCTGACTACCATGGAAGGTCTGTGACTAGGGGCTCTCTGTTGACCTTGATGGCCCTGACTGATATCATCTCTAAACCCCTACTGCTATGACCCTGATGGCCTCCAAGAGCGCCCTCTGATCATGACCTCTTGTGCGAGTCACGTGATGCTCACTTTTATCCTTGCCTCCCCGCTCAATGGCCAAAGCTCTTTTCAAAGCTTGCTCATATGTCATCTTAGAACCTCCTAGTACCCTATATATATAGGGCCTTAAACCATCAATAAAGCGATCAACTCGCAACTCCTAAGTAGTAACCATGTGCGATGCATATCTAGCCAACTTTTCAAATTAGGTGCTATATTTCATCACAGTTGTTACAACTTGATTTAGGCACGTGAGCAGTTCCATTCCCACGTAAGCCTCGTGAATTGGGTGTTTTCTATATGCACAGTTGGTTATAAAATTATTCAAAATGCATTTTCATTTTCTACATACAAATCACCTATTTATTAAATCATACTAGTCTATGCTGAAATTCCATAACTCAAACTCTATAGTCTGTAAGTCATAATACAAAACATATATGTATAAAGGTACTCTGATTTGAAATATCCATAGGTACTAAAATTTTTGATACAAACCAAAATAGTGTTATAATATGCAAAACATAAACATGCTTTATAGTTAGGGATCCTACCTTGCATCTATCCTGATCACTCTAGACAAAACTACAAACACTTCACCCAAGTAAAGCTCACGTTGAAACTCTAGTGCCTCGGGAGGGTGATGATGGGAAAAATCTCAGGTTTCTCTGTAAAATAGGAGGAAGAGGAGGGGTGAGTTTTGTGCAAAACTTAGTGAGTGACCTCTCATCTAAAACCCCCTTTCATGGGACGTCCAAAAAATAATACATAAAATCATAATAACACCAATAATACTCGATAATTATACATAATCAAGTATACATACATACATACATATATATATATATATATATATATATATATATATATATATATATATATACACACACATATATACAATATAATAATCATTCATAAGCTCAAAAACAATTTCTCAATTTACTTTCATACTTGAAGTCATATAAGCTCATAGTGTAATAACTCCTAGAGAAACAATAAACTCTGATATGAAATATCATAATAATAAGTTTCTCTAATTTAAGATTTGTCTGATCTATAATATCATAACAATAAGTCTCTAATTTGTGGGTTTCTTAAGAACTTGAATCGGGCACCTAATTAGGTCCAAGTCTCTTGTCTGTGAGATTGCCCTTAGGGCAACTTGGTACCAAGGTTAACGATCATGCAGCCATTAACTTACCACCTATTTCTCTATAGCTATTGTCTAAACTAGCTATTCATAACTCAAGTAAATCTGAAGCTTTTTAAGTCTCTAAGTACTCTAAGAGCTCTAAATCCCTGTAACTCTAAAGTTTGACCTTAGCATAATTGACTATGAAATCATACATGGTGATTTCAAGTCCACAGAATATGTATCCACCAACTATTCTAAGTTATATGAAGATTCGTGCTCTAAAATCCTACATTATTTCTCATTAACAGTAACTCGTGGTACTTTAAGAACTTTGAATCCACTCGATTCTAAGGTCTAACCTTAGCATAACTGTATGGAATCATGTCCAAAGGATCACCCTTTGTAGACATTTGTGATTCCATACCTCCAGAATATGTAGCTGTCAATGTTCTGAAATCTCGTGAAGATTCAAGCTCTAACACCTCGTTATGTCTAGTTTCTAAATCATTTCTCAATAACATTCTTAAGCTTAAAAATTCTAAAATCATAATAACATTCCTTAAAATCTCAGAGTTCTCCGTAATCACTTGCCTAATCCATATTCAATATAAAACAAACATTTTAACAATCATAAATCTCTAATAATCACAATTGAAACCAACTTTGATCAGAATCATTTTATCAATAATGGTCTCATGAGTTTTCTAAAACATAGTTCATGCTATTTTAAAAATCAAGTTTCATAAATCAGCATAGATCTCAAATCTTGTACAACGTCTCCAAAATCATACTTTAAGTCATAGATTCATGAGAATAACTCTAATGGACAACATAGAGATCACAAGTGCAAACCCACTTACCTGGAGTGGTAGGATAACAGGATTGACACCAATAGGACCTTGAGAGGTAGATATGGCACCACTATCTGCCAATAAAATAATAAAACTCTAGATCAATCTCAGAATAACTCTATTCTAACCCTTATCAATCTTGGAACAACATTGTGACATAAGAACAAGGAGAAACTCAAGATTTAACCCCAAGAACAAAGAATAATAGAGGAAATAAGAAGCAAAACTAGTAGAATCTTTTACTTTTAAGCCTTGGAAGTGAAAAATTAGTGTTAGATCGATGAAAATGGGTGAGCGAGGCGTGGGAACGAGGGTTTTGTGATTGGGGGTTAAGGGTGCATTTGGAATGGTTTGGACCCTGAAATGAGGGGTTTTATGACCTATTGACTGCTACATCCCTCAATAAGCATTGTAGTGCTCACCAAAAACATAAAATCATCCCCGGGCTAACGCAAGCGCTCTCCAAAATGTTCTTTCACTTATTTTACTCTCAATTAACTTTAAAACATAAATGTAAATAAGAAAATATCCCCTATTTGAACTCAAATAAAATATTAGAAAAATCAAAATCCCAACAAATTAAAATTCAAATTTTGGGTTTTAGTTCAAATTCAGAATTTTGAAGATTTTATAAACTTTTGGGCTAAAAATGAAATATTTAAATGTTTCATAAAATTCATTAAAAATCATTCTTTAAATTATTTTTCTCTAGGGAACAATTACAGAGACTTTTGATCCCAAGAATGTGACTCTATCATATAGACCTCCAAGGAGGTGTAGGATCAGATTAACGAAATTTAGATCAAAACGCAGGTAAGGTCACTGGCACCCTTCTTGGTTCAAAAAAATTTTCTAACATTTTTATTTAAAACTAGGGTACTATAACAATCATCTGATCTCTCTACAAGAGACTCAAATTGATGTCTCCTGCTAACCCAAATACTCTTTGGTAGGAAATGAGTTAAGAATAATTGAGTAAACTCATTCCAAACCAAAGGCGGTGATCCTCCAGGCCTCGCATGAAGCATAGTCTCATAGTTGCAACATCTCATAGTTGGAAGGCTGTCAACTCAACCATCCGAGTAGGAGAGCAACCCAAAGCTCTACATATCCAAGCCACATCATCTAAGAACCTTTCGGGGTCCTCACTAGAGTTAGAACCACTGAACACTAGAGGGTTATGCCTCGTAAATAAAGACAAAACCACTTGCCCCTGACGGTGTACTAATGGTTGCTCAACATTTGCCACCTTATAACTAGACTTAAACCCTCCTGATTATGATCTACATGAGGCTCTTGATTTCCTCCAAGGGCATTCACCAATTGTTGAATTGACTTGAACATTATCCATACTCGCGGCTCTAGCTAGTGTAGGATCCCCACGTGTAGCTCTAGGAACCTGGAATTAGGGCATTGCACCACCCTGTCTACGTCTAGCACGGCAGTTGACATGCCCACCACCTCTCATGGTAGTTGATGAGTTGCATTTATGCACTCATTCTCTATCCTAACTCTGGACATTTTGCATTTGAATTGTACTCAATTGATGGTTAAATTACTAAATTTATACTTTGTCCTCAATATGCATCATTGGTTAATTTCATAGCTATAAACATTGTTTTTGGTGCATAATCATTTCTTGGAAATGCTTTGTGCTTTTAACCTCTTTGTAGGAGTGTTGTTTGTTAATAAGGACTTCCAAGTTAGTGCACTGGAGAGAAGGAGGGACTCAACAACACTATTCACCAGCCTGGCGTGGGAGTACCGCCCAAGTGGTAGACAGAGGGAGTGCATTTTGAGGAACTCATCCAGGGACCACCCAGGGTCATATGTTTATGGGCCGCGTCAGCTTGGCCTCATTTCGCGTCTCTATGAAAAGCCATTTGCAAGAAAAGCAACGTGAAGAAAAATGGAGCGATCAAACTCACGGACGACGGACAGAGACCACTTTCAATTTTACATTCTCTCTAGGTTTTGGGAGTTCACAATCTTTGTTTTGGCTCCCATTCGGTATTGTAATTTACCACTTTCCTTCAACAATGATTGTGACACTCCACCTATGGGGAAGTAATCTCTTTACCATGTGCAATGAAACTGAGGATTAAGTTTGTTCTTGAGGTTCCCAATTTTAATTGCAATTCATGCTTGGTTTTTCTTCCCCGTTTACTTTCTCTTTGATATTGTAATGCCCTAACTTTTAACCTAATACGCTCGAGTCGCATTCTGGTTAATTATTAGTCGTTACGCCTTTGTCTAGAAATTGACTTATTTTTCTTTAAAATACGAGTAATAACATATGACTAAATTTTTTTTTCTTTTTGAACTTCAAGTCTAAAATGCGAACCGTGTGCGCATAGATACCGACTAATACACGTATGACATAGCAATCATGTAAACTTCATCATAGCATATATATGTAAACCATAGTATAATCACAAAACGAATCATATAAACATGCTATATTCATTACATAACAACGATGTCCTATAAACATAAGGACACCCTAAGATACTAAACACAACAATAAAGGTCGAACATACACTAGCCCAAAGCTAAACATGAATATAACAAAACTAGACTAGTCTTCACACTTCCGCTGCAACCTCTGATCCGGTAAATAATGTGATTCCTATGCTCACGCCTCAGGGAAGATCACAAACAACCGTACCATTTATGTTTGGAGATGACACTGGAGAAAGAGAAGGGATGAGAAACTTATTCAAGATTCTCAAGGCTTCCGACTTTAACATGAGTGTCATCGTCATCGTCCCAAGCCACTTCGATTTTCATTATGAAGGAGGTGTGCATGCATAAGATTCAATTTTAAATTTCTCAAAAGTCCTTTTATCGAAGTGGGTGTCTTTTTGCATGGGTCTTAATGACATGAATGCAACAGATATCTCATGTATGCATGGCAATATTTTAAGAGCATAATTAACACATATGAATAGCACATATCACACGATTCAATGCACCAATAGAACAACAATGCAACATATATATATATATATATATATATGCCTTTTTTCTTTACTTTTTCATAATTGAACTTTCAAGTTCTTTTCCACCCTTGCATATGGTCACCAAAAGCCACCCGCTTCACCTTCCCCGATTTTTCATGATCACCAAAACTCTTCCTATCCTATCGCCTAGGATGAGCTCAATCCTAACTAGCGGTCACTAGATTTAATATGGGGTAATAGAGGGGAAACACATCTCTTTCTTATCATGAGTATGCAACTTTATCATCATTTCATGCTCAAGATTTCATGATTTTTTTCTACGTCAACAAATTTGGCAGAAATTCAGCATAATGGCTGGGAATGGATTTCCCCAAATTTGCTTCCTGTCGTATAACATCCAAACATGCATCTCAACCAATCATACACAATTGCAACATGCCATAAAACATCATGTCATAAAGCACATAGGAAAGCATCACATTCCTTTGCATAAATCCATAAGCATAATATTCATCAATATCTTAAAACAGGAAACATGCTCCTACCCAGTATGTCAAAAATCAGGACCGAACTAAGCTAATGCATATGCTATGCTTAACAGAACATATGTATATAACATTCTAAGAGTCATTATTCATACAACTCAATCACCTAAGGTCATTAATCCACTTGATCTTGCTTAGAAAATAATTATTTAAACATTTGGGTGCTGGTAATCGATTACATGTGCTGGTAATCGATTACAAATCGATTGCTTGTTCCAGCACAAAGGGAACGTCGATAATTGATTACATATGCTGGTAATCGATTACCAGAACCAAAAACTGATTCTAGGCATAAAGAACATCATGGTAATCGATTACATGAACTAGTAATGATTACCAGAACCAAAACTTGTTCTGGTACGAAGAACACCATGGTAATCGATTACCAAAGCCAAACACTGGTTTCGAGTATGAAAAACATCCTTGGTAATCGCTTACATGAACTGGTAATCGATTACCAGAACCAAAGATCCTTCAAATACGCCCTGGTAATCGATTACATAGGCTGGTAATCGATACCAAAACCGATTTTGAGAAATCAAGGTTTTAACACATTCTAAGTTACTCTAACACCTCAAGACCATTTTGAAACATCTTTCTAACATTCCTTTGAAAACATTTTCACATTTTTATAAATCAAAACCGACATTGTATCATGACTAAGGCACATCCATTAGCCATGGTTAAAATTTCCATCTGGAGATATAAGGGCGAGTCTTTTGAGCTCTAGGAATTTAAGTGATGACATAAAGATAAACATGTTATGCAAGCCTCATTTTAGATCTTTACAATTATTAAGTGATGGCTTGAAACTTAAATATGCTAGACAAGAAATGTAAACATGAATGCAAGTCCATTTCTTTATTTTAGTGCTCTAGGCCTCTTAGAGTATTTACTCTAAATCACATCTCAACTTTAAGGTTGAGATAGGTAGGCTTTGAGATTAGTTATTAAGTGATAACTTGAAAAGTAAATATGCTAGGCAAGGAAATATAAACATGATGCAAGTTCATTTTTTTATCTTACTAGAGCTCATTTCAAGACATTAAAGAATCAACTTTCAACCCCAATCAATCTTAACCAAAATGGAAGTGAGCTTTAGAGTCTCTTGACACCATGATTCCAAGAACCTCTTTTGTCTAGACTCATCATCAAGCTCAAAGAAAAACCAACAAAGTCAACCAACAATAAACTAAAACTTGGGCTCTAGAGGTCAAGCAAATGATGGTTTCACAACCAACATCAAGATCTCCTATCATCAAACCATGGTTTCCAACAACAATAAAATCGAAAGGAAAATAAAACAAAAAGGGAAGATAAAAATCGAAAATGGAAGGAAACAAGAGAGATTCAAACTGAAAATGAGACAAAGATCTAGGCTTTAGAGATCAAGCATATGGTGGCAACAAACTCACCATCAAGATCCATCATCATCAAGCCCATGGCTTTTTACATTATTCAAGATCAAGATCCGAAAATAAAAGAAGGAAAAAGAGAAGATTCAACAATAGCAACAACAACTTCAGCAACAACAACAACAACAACAATAGCAACAACTCCTTTTGTTTTATTTCTCATCAAAGTCAAAAAAGAAAGAGAAGAAGATAGAAGAAGAAAACTCAAACAAATCCCTACCAAAATGTTGTCTTGCAAGGAAGAAAGCTTGTTTCTTTGCTTGAAATGAGAATACAAAAATCTTTTCTTGGTGGCTTGTGGTGGTTTATGGTGGTGGAAAGAGTTTCTTGGTGGTGGAGAAGAGCTTAAAGTTGAGAGAAAATTAGAGAGCTTTTTTGGTCACAAACTCAAACAAAAAAGCTAGTGGTAGAAATGTGAGATTTCTTTACATTTCTCTATATATATTATGGGTCAAAATTGAAATTGTGTGGGTGAAAATGGGGAGAGAAAATATCTCCTCAAAGTGTCATTCAAGGGTAAGGCTAGGTATGGGTTGAAGCATGGTCCAAGGTATGGCTCAAAGTATGGTGAAGCATGGCCTAAAGCATGGTTCTTTGTGTGCAAAAAATAAAATAAAAATAAATCAACATGGGATGAATAATGGGAGGAGTGGCTTTGGCCAAATCATGCAGCCAAGGGGAAAAATGTTTCATCCAATTGTGGTTTAGAGATGTGTTTAGGTGTATCTTTGATTAGACTTTTGATTAGGAGTTTGTAAGTAAGTGTTTAGATAAGATAATGGATAATTAAGGATGTCAAGAAATGATTAAGGAGTGGTCTTACTTCATTAGTTTGAATTAAACATCATTAGTTTGAAATTCAAACTCCAACATGATTCCTTGATTTAAGGGATTGAAGAGAGAATTTACTATTTGGCTTGACATTACATAAAGTCTTGGATTTAAGAAGGGAAATTGAGTTTTCTTAATCAATCTTAAGCCTCTAATGACCTCAAATAATTATTTAGACTTCAAATTAATAGATAAAATTAATTTATCTTTAATTAGAGTCTAATATTGCCCATATTTCCATAATCGTTTATTATGTCGTTTAGCACCAGCGGGATAAAACTTAAATTCACACAAGGACTCCCGGACCATCCGGACTTTCTAGGTATCATGCAACACTCACAATTAACATCTCAAACTCCTGGGTGATGGCGGGTCATCCGTCACTTAATCCGCGTTAAATTTCCTTAGGGGTACTTTGGTAATTTCACATACGGAAAAACCAGGAAATCGAGATTTTCATTTCTAACACATCCATAACACACTTAATCCCCATCAAACATCAGACTAACCCCTTGAGGATAGCATAGACCGGTCCTCCTTTGTAGAATAACCTCAGGGGCATAATTTTGCACTCGGGAAAAAATTGGGCGTTCAGATATCAATTACGAGGATTATTGTAATTGTGTTTTTAAAAGTTGTTTGGTTGTGCATTCGTTCGCGTGTAGAATCTAGATAGCATTGGGGTATTGGGTCGATTGATTTAATTATATGTAATTGGTAAGGGATTGAAATTAACTCCGTTAGGAATTAGGTTGCTGTAATTGATAGTCAAACTGACATAGGTTCATAGAATCACGATCGTGAATTAGTAGTTCATATGTTAGCCAAACCATTAGTAGGAGTGTGACGATTGTATGACCGCTAAGTAGAATTGCATCATTGTTGTGTGATATCATAACTAATAAAAGTAACTATCACCATGAATTTATCTTTTGAACCAATGATTAAACAACTCTTAATCTAAGGAAATCTTTAGGTAATTTTCTTATTATAATTTCTCGATTTAATTTAGTTGCTACAATTTCTAAAACCCCAATTCTCTTGAATTAATTAGAACACTTCCTCGTGAGACGACTTAAGTTGTGCCATTTACTACATTTTTAGTGCAACTTTGCACTTTATAACTTTTTAATTTGGGGCAACGACACTCATATCAAATTTTGGTGCCGTTGCCGAGGAAGTGGTGTTGATTGATTCTTTTTTTCTTGTTTTGATTAATTCTTTTTTTTATATTTTCATTTTTATTTTTTATTTTGTTTTATTTAATTCTTTTATTTTTTAATTTCTGATTGTCTTTTAAAAAAAATTCAATTTGTTTTAATTTAGATTTTATTTATCTTTTCTTTGTTCCCTAGTGTATTTTGTGGTTGCTATAATTTAATTTTATTACCCGTTTCTTTCCGAATTTTCCCATACTACCGATTAATCCCAGATTGAGAAAACTGCCAAATGGTTTAGGAAGGTCGCAGGAAAGAATTAATTTATCAGGCAACCCCCTTCTTCCAACACAACTAGGGAATTTGATAATTTTTTTTATTTCTCCTGAACTTTGATCCTCCTCTAGTGTTTCAGGAAATATGGCTGACAATAAGGACTTTGAAGGAGCTCGTTGCCTAAGACCTAAACTACCAACCTTTGGGGATCATTTACCCCAACCAAGGAGGTGACTTTGAGCTCAAGTCGGGACTCCTACACCACTTGCCTAAGTTCCATGGACTATCTGGGAAGACCCATACAAACATCTCAAGCAATTTCATGTGATTTGTGTGACGATGAAGTCTTAAGGGGTAACGGAGGACCAAATCAAGCTAAGGGCCTCCCCATTTTCCCTTAAAGCTGCCAAGGATTGGTTCTTCTACATCCCCCATGGAACAGTTGAGGCTGGGCTGGCATGAAGCACATATTTTTGGAGAAATTCTTCCCAACTTCTAGGCGGCTTCATTAGGAAAGATATTTGTGGCATTCAGCAGTTCAGGGTGAGTCTCTCTATGAGTATTAGGAGAGGCTCAAAAATTGTGTGCCAGCTGTCCCAGCACCGGATTTCAGAGCAGCTCCTTATTCAATATTTCTACGAGGGACTACTAGTATAGAGAGAAGCATAATTGACGCTGCCAAGCGGGGTGCACTAGTTGACAAAACCCCTTTTGTAGCTAGAGCCTTGATAGAGACATCAGAGAATTCTCGCAGTTTGGGTTCAAAGCTAGTGTGAATACCCACAATGTGAGTGAAGTGTCTAGTGGATAATAAGGTGGAGCAAAAACTAGATGAGATGTCTGAGTTCCTAAAACAGATTGCCTTGAATCAGTTGAGGCAGGTTCCTTCACCTCAGTCAACTTGTGCTATTTTTTCTTGTAATACCTATACTCCTGATGTATGTCCACAGGCTATAGGAGGACCCCACCTTAGTAGCCTAGCAATGTGTTCCCTAGAAGACCTCAAAATCAGAACAACTAGTAGGGGTATGACCCTGCAGCACATACAACTCATTAGAGAGATCACCCCAATCTGAGGTAGAACAACTCATCACAATAGCAACAAAAATATGTTCCACCCAGAAAAATAGCAGAGCTATCCACATGTCTACAAACAACCACCTACTCCAGTTGCCTGCCCTCAGCAACCTCTCGCACTACGTGCCCCTCCTACCCTTTCAGATGCACCATGGCAGGAGATGATGAAAATGATGATAGAAACACAGAGGAAACAGGAACAAGCCATGCAAGAGATGAGAAATGTAATTGTGAGGCTAGAGAGTTCCCAATCCCGCGGGAGTGCACCCACCATTCCTTCTGAGAGCTCCTAACCCCAAGGGGAACGTTTCTGCTATTACTCTAAGGTCTGGTACAATTTTGCTTGAGGTTGTTAGTCCCTCAGAGCAGGTTGTGGTTGAGAGTCAAGAGGACGAGAAGTTAGCCAGAGATGTAGCAAGATAAGCCTTGCACCCGCAAAAGCAAGCAGAAGAGCAGGTAGAAAGACCCATTCCATTGCCCTTCCCACGGAGAGTTGCAAGGTCCAAGAGGTCCAATAAGTCAGAGTTAGAGAAAGACCTTTCAGAAACCTTCGGAAGGTAGAAGTCAACATCCTTATGTGGGATGCAATTAGGCAGATTCCAGGCATATGCCAAATTTTTGAAAGATTTGTGCACTAACAAGAGGAGATTACAGGGTAGTGAGAAAGAGAAAGTGACTATGGGGGTGAATGCTTCCTCCATCATCAAGCCAGGCAACCTGCCACCCAAGTGTAAGGATCCAGACACATTCAATGTTCCTTGTACCATTGGGAACCTACAAATTAAGCAAGCCATGACTGATCTCTGAGTTAGCATTAATGTTATGCCAAAATCATTCTACAGATCCTTACACTTTGGGGAGCTCAAGCCCACGGGTTGACAATCCAGCTTGCCAACCAAGGCATCACAAAGCTAGAGGGGTATTAGAAGATGTCCTAGTAAAGTAAATGATTTATTATTCCCTGCTAATTTTTATGTGTTTGAGATGGAGAATGACACTGATGCCAACCAACATACATTAATCTTGGGTAGACCCTTTTGAAAACCACCAAAACCAAAATTGATGTTTATGCTAGTACATTATCCATGGAGTGTGGGGACTTAAAAGCCCAATTTTGTTTGCCTGATACCATAAAATTCCCCCTTGAGGAATACTCTGTGTTTGGCATTGATGTCATTGACTCCCTAGTAGAAGATACATGTGATATTTTACTTGGTAAGGATGCACAACCCCCTTCTCTAATTTTTCTTCTCCCATGGGATATGATGAATCTATTGTGGTAGAGTTTTCTAAGCTTTTAGATACAGGTACACCACCCAGGTAGTCATCATTTGCCAAGTGCTCCATGACCAGCCCATGTTGGGTAAGAAGCCTTATGAAGGGCAGTGGATCTTACTACATGAGTCCAGAGCAAAAATGATGATTGGATGGCCGAAGTCTAGATGGAAGAGACCATTCTTGGTCAACCATGTGCACCCTGATAGTGCAATTGAATTAGAAAACTCAGGGTGGTTCGATGCACCATTGATGAGCATCGACTGATGTACCTCCATAAGGCCCCAACATATCTAAGGGCTCAGTTGGCCTATCTTTGGGTTGAAGCTACACACCCTCCATGAGGGTCCTAACCGTCCAACTTAGGGATGTTAAAGCAAAATGTTGGGTGGGAGACAACCCACTATGAGGTTTTTCCTTACTCTTCCTTTTTTATTTTCTGCATTTTATTTATTTTAGTTTTGTGTCTTGGATCATATTCATTTTTATTTGCTTTTCACACCATCCTTTTGGCACCTTAGAGGTTACATGCATAGACTCACACCACATGCACTATATTGACATGCTTGGCATTGACTTTATTTTGTATTGCATGCTAGGTGGATTCACTGTCTTAATTGGATTGAGTACATGCACTTTTACCTGTGAGATTTTGAGCCTCTTTGATTGGACTATCAGGTGTCATGCTTATTTGTTCATGTGTGTTCCCCTCTTTGGATTTGTATTCTAGAACTTGCTTAGGGTCTTATTTGAAAATATGTTTTTCATGTGCATGCTTGAATATGATTGAGGTATTTTTCTTCTTATTTTATCCACTTGCCCATATAGCCACCTTTTACATGTTCTCATCGTTTAGCCCCTTTGAGCCTTATTGCCCATTCTTTTGTTTTGGCACATCCTTAGCCAAAAGTGAAAAACAAGGAAAATTCCCAATCTTTTAGGCTTATGCAAGCGTTTGTGCATCTCTTATATGTGGTTGAGCATAAGTATGGGGGAAAGCATGAGGACATGCCCCAAATTAAGTATGGAGGAGGAACAACATGTACAAAAATAAATTCAGTAAGTAGCACACCAATAAGGGCACACTAAAAAAAAAAAATAAGAGTTTAGTTGAAGGTGTGCCACATTGCAAAAGATAGGCTTGTAATTGTGTTAAGATGGACAAAGTGTACCCTTAGGCACTTATGCTCTTGGTGTATGCATTTGCTCTACTTTGACTAGAGGTTTAGCCCACTGGCCTTTATATTTTCCCATCTTCACCTAAGCCCCATCACAACCAAAATCAAGTCCTCTTGATTCAATATGCATATGAGTGTCACGAATGGAGAATGAGACCCTTGACAAGCCTATGATAATGCATTTTTATTTGAGGTGATCTGAGTGTATATCTTATCCTAAAACACTTGAGTGAATGAGTGGCAAACACTAACCTTGGAAGGATTTTTTGTACTTGATTCATTCATCATGCATGTGGATTCCACCTTGTATGCTATGTTCTCATTCATGCCTTGCTTGTTGAGATCCTCTTTGATTGTTGGTGTGAAAACTCATTGCTTATATCTCTAGGTCCATTGGATTGGTGTATTGTTATTTTTCATGCATCATGCATTTTTAGAGTTAGGAGTCCAGTCACTTTGCCGCATCCATTTGAGTCTCTTGCATGAGGACATGCAATTGTTTATGTGTAGGGAAGTTTGATGAGTTACATTTGTGCATTCATTCTCTATCATAACTCTGGATATTTTGCATTTGAATTGTACTCAATTAATGGTTAAATTACTGAATTTATGCTTTGTCCTTAATATGCATCATTGGTTAATTTCATAGCTATAAACATTGTTTTTGGTGTATAATCATTTCTTAGAAGTGCTTTGTGCTTTTAACCTCTTTGTAAGAGTGTTGTTTGTTAATAGGAACTTAGTTTGGTGCACTAGAGGAAGGAGGAACTCAGGCACTGTTCATCGCCCAGGCGGAAGGAGGGAGCGCATTTTTGAGGAGCTCACGGGACTCCAGGCGGTCTTTGACCACCTAGGCAGTCATATGTTTATGGGCCGTGAGCTGGGCTCAATTTCACATCTCTCTGAAAAGCCATTTATAAGAAAAGCAACGTGAAGAAAAGGGAGCGATCAGACTCATGGACGGACGGACAAAGACCACTTTCAATTTTACATACTCTCTCCACTCTCTTTCTCTAGGTTTTGGGAGTTTCCAATCTTTATTTTGACTCTCGTTTGGGATTGTAATTTATTGCTTTCCTTCAACAATGATTGTGACACTCCACCTATGGAGGAGTAATCTCTTTATCGTGTGCAAGGATAACTGAGATTAAGTTTGTTCTTGAGGTTCCCAATTTTAATTACAATTCATGGTTGGTTTTTCTTCCCCGTTTACTTTCTCTTTTGATATCAATTGCGAAGATTATTGTAATTGTGTTTTTAAGAGTTGTTTGGTTGTGTATTCGTTCGCATGCAGAATCTAGATACCATTTGGGTATTGGGTTGATTGATTTAATTACATCCAATCGGCAAGGGATTGAAATTAACTCTGTTAGCAATTAAGTTGTTGTAATTGGTAGTCAAACTGGCATAGGTTTATAGAATCATGATCGTGAATTACTAGTTCATGTGTTAGCCAAACCCTTAGTGGGAGTGCGATTGTATGACCGCTAAGTAAAATTGCATCATTGTTATGTGATATCATAACTAATGAAAGTAACCACCACCATGAATTTATCTTTTGAATCAATGATTGAACAACTCTTAATCTAAGGGAGTTCTTGTGCAGGTAATTTTCCTATTATAATTTCTCGATTTAATTTAGTTGCTACAATTTCTAAAACCCCCAATTCTCTTGAATCAATTAGAACACTTCCTTGTGAGACCTGAGTTGTGCCCTTTACTACATTTTTAGTGCAACTTGGCACTTTATAACTTTTGAATTTGTTGCGGCAGTGACACTTGCATCGCTTGCATGAGGTTCGTGGAAGCCTAATCAATTGTCTTCCTCAGGTCTTTTCCTGGGTGGCATCGTCACCTAGGATATAAGCGAGATAAGAAAATAGGTGTAATCATCTTATGAGAATTGCAAAGACAACACCAAATAGAATTTGACAACAAGATCAAAAAGCTCCAAGTTTAACAATGGACACCTATAGCTTCGTACTTGTATGTTGTGCCCAAGTACACAAATTACAAGCAAGATTCCATAATTGCCCAAATTGCAGCCACTAGGATGATAGGACCTACTAACCATAGCTCTGATACCAACTTTGTCACGACCCAATCTTAGGCCGTGATCGATGCATAAGCTAGATGAACTCACATAGCCCAGCAAGCCTAAAGATATTATCCTACAAAATTAAATTGCAAACTTAAGTAATTTGACTACCAAAAATCCAGCACCTCCCCTAAAAATTGAATAACCCATATATCAAGTTTAACCTATTACACAATGTAGTATCATAATCCAGATTCAATAGCTAGTGCATTCCAGTATTTCTAGTTATACAAAATAATCATGCTTAAACTCTTGCTCATACACATAATCAAAATACCTAACCTATGTTCTATAGCTACAAAATATTGGAGTTAATAACTAGAAAGCCTCAATTGACAATAGAGGCCTACCAAAGAATATCCTGGGCAAATAGCAATCTCAGGAATCCACTGACTCCTGAAAATCTAGAGGAAAAGAGAGGGCGAGTCAACAGACCAATGAGGACTATAAACAAAGTGGACAAGAAGGAGAACGAATAACGCACAAGCATTTGATATAAAACGGATAGGCTATAAATCATACATATTTTTAAAAGCCAATAATAAAAATATAATAGTCCATACTTTCTATATTTATTCCATAGTTTGAAAATAAATACTCTTCTAAATTCTATTTCTAAGCAAAATCTCAAAAAATAAATTACTAAACACATTTTCTCACTATTTTCTCAAATTCCTTATTCTCACATAAAATTTACTTCATCATCAAATACTCAAATACTCATGAGGGTTACACAAGAAGCATAAATCTTATTTGGAGAGTAATTTCAATCCGTCAATCACAAGGTTTATTATTTCTCAAATAAGGCTCTTTCAAACTCTATCTCACTAAGAGAAACTATATGCACGTAGGTCGTTACTTCTCTTCACTACGGCAAGTGGTAATGTTATTATATCTCTTCACTATGACAGCAGTATTGCCATTATATCTTTCGCTATGCCTAGTGGTATTGTCATTATTTCTCTTCACTATGGCTAGAGGTAATTCTATCTTAGAACCCATCATGGTTTTCTTAAATAAATTTTTATCAAAGACAAATTTACAAATGTCAAATTCAATCTTCATATTAATGTAACATTTCAAGTATCAAATATCATAAACTTTTCCAATGCACATTGAAATAGAATATATCAAAATCATGGCATTATAAAATCAACAAAGAGAGCTAGCAATACTTTTAACTAAATCATCAAGTCATATTTAACAATCATTATATTTAAGAAAATCAACTAATCAAACTAATCAAATAATCCAAGTAGCTTAGAATATAATTTTTATCAAATCCAATAAGTTAGTTTCTCCCATAAAAATAATTTAGAATACCGTCACTATGTAAATAGCCACTCAGTATGGCAGATCAACTGGGCCTCTCCTGACAACTCCAGAGGGCGTAGCTCGCTCCGCGTGCAAAATCTAGCAAACATAAGCATTTTGATGGGTTTAAACAATTTATTTCAAAATAATTTATCAATTAAAGAGCTCATTGAACAAAATCCCCAATTTATGGAACCTAGGGCTCCTAAGGATTAGAGAAAAATCAAGTCTTGACACTACTCACTACAATCTATTAATATTAGAGCTTCTAACTCACTAGATTTATACTTAAAATATTAAACATATATCCATCCACCATTTTTGAGAGCTCACAAGTTTTGGGATATACCCTAGAATAACAAAATGGAATGAGATTGAGATTGGAGACTTACTTCAAATTTTAGAAGCTAGTGGGTATCAAGTTTTGATGATAAAAATTAACAACTATGTGATTTAGTGGTTGAAAATGGAAGAAATAATGAAAATGAAGAAGAAGAAGAAGAAGAAGAATGGAAGCGAGGGAGAAAGCGGTGAGAGTTTGGTTTGGGGAGGAGGGGGTTTTGTGGTTTTAAAATCACGTCCCTTCTCTCTTTGCATTTTTTAAAAGACCAATAGAATTACCAACTCCCCCACTTAAGAATTTTTTTTTTCATTACGTTATAGATTAATATATCCTATTATTAAAATCTTAAAGGAGCACGGGTTTAGTTTCAATTCTTGAAGGATTAAATTGTTTTATAAAATCTTTTATTGAGGCTAATTGGGTTCTTTATTATGAAAAAAAGAATGGTGAAAGAGAAAGGGGATTAAATAATCTTGTAAAATCCAAATGCTTTTTTACTTTTTTCTTCCTTTTTTTGAGTGAATACCCAAAGGTTGATATGGCAGAATAGAACATAAATAAAGCAAAAAACATATTAAGATATGATTATCATTCATTAATTATTATTATCTCTGTTTGATTGAGATAAGCTTAGACACAATTGAGATGTTGTATCCAACCTGACTTGTCACACGCACACACTAGTTCTCTTGGGTTAGCTCTTGCACTTGGATTAATCAAAACTATAAATTATTTAACCAAACTATAACAAAGAAATCTGAATAGAGATCTTTGAAAATATTTACTTAAAGCAAATGCATACCATTATAGGAAAAGTTGTGTTATTTGTACTCATTATGTGTAGGACATCATGCCGACTCACACCTATCCCACTACTAGATAGGGTTGGAAAATTCTTATATCCTCAGAAGGAAGAGCATTTCTTCCTCCATGATATAATTTTTACCTTTGATCTGTTTTCTATCTTCTTTACTCTCTTTTCCCAACAATAATCAATGGTCACTATAGCATGTAGAGGAAGAGACTTCTTCTTCAGGAGGACACAAGTCTGACTCTAAGGGTGTGGACCCTATTCAAGTAGGGTCCGTACCCCATCCAATGATGGAAAAAGTGTAAGTCGACATGGTATCACACACACAATGAGTACAAATAACATTTTTCTTATAGGAATGAATACTATTAAGGTGTGGTTGTATTGGATTTAACAATTATCCTCAATTATAAAGGGAAAGAATAATTTCACCCTAATGGCAGTGGTGACGCTTTGCTCACAGCACCTGGATCAATAAGCCATGTGCCTAATCCAATGGAAGGTATATTGGCCCCTATGTTCAACTGAAAGAACCTGATTTCCTTGGCCATTTTCTCTCAACAATGTGTCAATCTACGCTATTTGATAGGTAAATGTCTAAAGCAAAAGGAGTCATTGAAGAAGTTATGTGTGATGTTTGTTTAGTTTGACTTTAGAAAGACCAAACAATGTGTGCAAGATGTAAATATAAATTAAGTTTTAGTTCTTTATATATATATATATATATATATATATATATATATATATATATATATATATATATATATGAGATTCCAACCCAACCAAAAATTAGAAGGGGGGAGCATAAAAAGCAAGTCAAACTTAGCCCAATTGAAAATTCAAACTCCAAACCTCCTGGAGCCAAAGATGCTCTCTCAATCAAAAAATACCTCCTAGAGCTTAGAACCAAACATGTGAAACATTTAAGCTATGATTGAGAGAATGAAAATGGAAGGAGTAGCAAGATTAAACTTAAATAATCATTGTTTGAAAGTAATTTTAGAGGATGGAGTGGCATGACTAGTAAGAGACAATATGTTTCTCCCTTATCACTCAAAATAAGCTTTTTTAACCCTCTGAATTAGGAGGTCAAGGAGGAAATGAGTGCAACATTCAAATAAGGGTATGACATAGTCTTTTCTACTCTACTCCCCATCTTTCTCTTCCATTTCATTTAACCATTCCCTTTGATTATCTACAAAAGTCCCAAACATAGCCTTAGGGTACATTTGGTGTCAGATAATAATTTTCAGTTTTCATTTCCTGTTTTCGTGAACTTTTTGTCTCTTAGAATTTTGTGAAAAAAATAATAAAACCTACAAACTCTGGTTTTCAATTTTCACTGTTACTTTTGTAAAATCCAAAAATAAGAAAACTAAAACTGAAAAATTGAAACTGTTTTCTGAAATCAAACATACCCTTAAAACCTCTTAATCAAGTTCCTAAAATCACCAAAACAATCGGAGGAAATTATATTGACCTCTCCTAACATCTATGAAAAATACATTTGTCCCTTTTTAGATTTTAAAATTTCAGTTGCTTGTCTTAATCATTTAAAAGACGCATGAGTTGGATACAACTAAATCATAATAAAAAGACATATATACCCTTAATTATTTCTTCAATTTCTAATGAACGACACTCTAAAGACTATCACTTGATTGTTTCCTTTCCCTTGTTATCTTAGAAGGAGACAATTTAGAGACAATTCAAGCTTTGTCCACTTCAGGTAATACACCCTCATATTTTGGGCTCATTATTTCAAATGTTGTGCCCTTCAAGCCCAATTTAGATATTTTCAACGCGTTCAACTTAAAAGAAGTGGAAATCGAGCAGTCCATGAACTTACAAAATTGGCCCTTACCAATCCAACCTCTATGTGAATGGAAGGTGCTCCTAACCATATTGTTTCTTTAGCTATCTTGGACTTTTTGAGTCCTGGGACACCCACTTTATCATTGTTAGATGTGATGAGTGAATAAGGTAAGTGGGGACTAATCGGAAAATCCAAACCAATCTAATTAGATTGGTTAGGTTTGATTGGGTTTTTGGGTCAATTGGTTCAATCATCGAATTTGCATCCTCCAACTTGAACCAATTTTCTTCTTCTTTGTCTTATTATTATTATTATTGTTGTTGTTGTTGTTGTTGTTGATTAATAACTACAACATTTACTCATATTCATTCTTCATTTACCATTTACTATTATTAATTTGAGACAAATGAATGCCACATCATTATTATTGTATATAATGCCCCAATTTTTCCTTCTGTGCAAAATAACCAAAATGCCCTAAGGTCATTTTTACAAGAATCGAGGATAGTCAGTCTCGGCTATTCTCAAAGGTTTAGTTTAATGTTTGAAGGGGACTATATGTGTTTTAGCTGGCAATCATTGTGAAAATTACAATTCCTAAATTTTCTGTGAAAAATTACCAAAGTACCCTGAGGTAATTAGGATTAAGTGACGACAGACTTGGTCATCAACTGGAATTTGATATGTTAAATTAAGGGGATATTTGATGTTTGGGTGAGTCCTGGAGAGTTTTTATGTAAAAATTACCATTTTGTTCTAAACAGTGCTAATTAAGCTTAATCAAAATAATTAAGGAAATAACATGCATTTAATTGTTCAAGAATATCTAAAGAGTTACTAATTATCTAATTACCACTAGTTAAAAGTGAAGTGACATAATGACAAAGAGATTTGATGATATCACTAATCACTAAATTTGTCTTTTAATACATTTTCTACCTAATCTACCCCACCTCTTTACCTAATCCCTAAAGTACCCCTAAATCTAATCCAACCACCCCACAAACAAATAAAAAACTCAACCACTCACATTCCATCACTAGTATGCAGCTACCACCTACCCCATTTACACATAATCACATTTTATTTTCAAAAACACTCCACCAAACTCTCTAATCTTCAACCTCCATCACCACCACCTTCCTCCACCATTTCAACCTCATAACTTCTTTAATTCTCCACCAAATCCAACAAATAAATACACTTTTTCATAGCTCTTCCACCAACAAACTCAAATTCACCATTAGTTTTTCAAGAAAAAGCCTCCTCCTACCTATTGTGGAGTAGACCAAATTCGTGGTCAAAGGAAAAGAAGAGTTTTTGCTTCCTTACATGGGAGATCAAACTTCAAGGAGCTTGTGGCTGCCTTGATCTCTAGCAAAAATCATCTTTTAGGTAGGGGTTTATGTTTAAACTTATGTATCTTATCTTGTTCTCTGATTTTGTTCAGGAGGCTTGAGTTTTGATGAATGATTATGCTTGAAAAATCAAAAGAAATTGTATGTTATGTTGCTGGAATTCTCATATTTGAGCAGATAGGTCAATTTACATGATTTTATTCACATAGATGGAGACAATATTATGAGCTAAAATTTTTATATGATGAAGCTAACATATAGAGGTATCTTCAGTATTTTTCTTGAGGTGTCAAGATGACTTTTTCTATTTTTAAAAATTCAAAAACTCAGAAGGTTAGAGTTTCAGTTTGACAGTAATTTCTGAACCACTGAATTTGTATAATTTTGTTACTACACCAAATAATCGACTTTTGACTTAAAATTTTTACAAGAAGTTGTGGACATCTTGAAGTTAAACCATGAATTTTTATAGAATTTTTTTAAGCTCATTTGATAGGGTAAAAAAATTGGGTTTTCTGATTGTTGACTGAAAAGGTGGGTTCTAACCTCCAAAATTGTATAATTTTTTAAATATAGCTAGAGATCTTATAAAGCTTCAAAATTTTTACAGGGCCTCATAGACATATTACTTATCTCTGAAAAGATTATTTTGCTCTGTTTTGATGATATTTAGTAATCTAATCATATTTTTCTTTGAGACTGAAATTTCTGGACAACATGATTTTATGTTTCAAAGTTTTACAAAAGTTTGGATTTTGGAATATATAGGTTCAGCCAACAGTTTCTCCTACAAGGAAAATGTTATTTTTAAAAATAACCATATATTTGGAATCTACATGAAAAATGGAGTGGGTAATGTGATTTGAGCATTTTTGTAATTATATATAAAAATTTGGGGTTGAAATGTAATTTTAGAAAGTTTAGGAGTTTCTCCAAAAAAAAAACCAAATATTTAGGGATTAAAACTATAAAAATGGGTTCTGGAACAATAAGGTATGTGTTTAAAAGAAAAAAAATGAGTTTTTGGGTCATTTTATAATTTTAGTAAAGTTGAGGGATCAAATTGTAATAATTTTTCAAAATTTGGGTTTTTGTGTAAATTCTAAAAATTTTAATGATAGAACTATGTTTCAGTGGAATTAGGATGAAAAACTTGTTTTGGATGAAAAATTTAGCTAAGAGTTGTTTTGTAAATTTTATAAAGTTTGAAGGCTCTTAAGTAAAAATTAGAAGTCTTAAGATTTTTGAAAATAAATTATTAAACCACATGCTCCAAGGGAAGGTGGTCTTGGATTTTCAAAAACATTTGGAAAATAGAAAAGAAAAAGAATGCTCGTCAACTTACTCATGTTATCAAACTCAAGCTAATTTATTTAAAAAGACTTATTACTTATGATGCTATATGAATGAATGACCCTTGCTTATCTATTGATGAATGGTGACAATTTATTGTACTTAAATGCCATACTTGACTGAATTGTGATTATTGATTTTGGATAATTATTGAGATGGACTTGATTGTGACTCATTGGTAACATGTGTGACATTAATTATCATATTGGATACTGTTAGTTAGACCGATTGCATGTGCATTCATTCTGAGCATTGATCATGGTTGATTATGTGAATGAGTCTTATCAACCGAAGGTGTTAAGTCAAGTATGCATTAAAGATTTTAATAATAGAAATTATGAGACTTTTACACGATGTTGGAACATGAGATTCCAAAAAGTTAAACTTAATGTTAAGAGAAGTTGTTCTCCTCTATCCCCATTTAAACATAGCGACGGCTAGTTAGGTTGAGCTCATCCTAGGTGATAGGTGATGCAGAGTTTAGGTGACAGTTAAAATTACCGAGGACGGTGATGTGGTTGGTTTAGATGACATGAAAAGGGTGATACATTGAAAGAATTAAAGTTACTAAACAAAGTGCTAAATAAAAGTTCAAGGTTATGGTGCCTGCTTAATGGCTAACTTTGCCTCTTTCATGTACGTTCTTACATTATTACATTTCTTTATCTCATACATGCATGTTTAGTTCAAGTCACATGGTTGCCTATGTCCATGCACGCATACCCTTATGAAATATATATGCAAATGTGAAATTCTTCTCATATACATATACATATTTAATATGTTGCACTCATGATCAAGACCATATTAAAATGAAAAGTCCACTTGATAATGACAATTATGAAAAGCTCTAAAAATTGGACTGCATAGTGGCATGTACACATTTTCTATAATAAATCAAGTGGGCCAGAGACATACGATGATGACACCATGCGTGTTTTAATATTACTAAGATTCGTTAGAATTCTCACCCCTTTTGAATTTCCATGTACGTCTCTAGACGGCAGGATGTGCCGCGCTGATGTTTGAGCTCACGTGTGGATAGGAATAACTTGTTGAAGACATTGTTAAGATTTCTAAATAATACCCTACTCATAACTATGGATTCCTGCATGCTGGATACACGTGGCTGTTGACATGTTTATCCATTAAGCTTTTATTGCTATGTACCTCAGCTTGTGGCAGATAGTTAGTCGTCATGCACCATGACACTAGTGTGTGTGTGTATATTTTCGGATATAAAGTTTTAACAGTTAATAAGCAGAAAAGAATATAATATTAAATGTAAAATTCACCTATAAGTAACAACAAATTTTTAAAGCTTTTGATTATAAGTATAAACCAATTATTTGATATATAAGTATAAACCATATATATCAAATATTATAAAATATATAAAATTATCTCATACTCTTTTAGTAATTTATTATACAAAAGTAATTTTTTAATACAATCTAAATAAAACACACTACTTTAAAAAAAATTTAATTTAATATATTCAAACATAAAATTGATTTTCAAATATAATGATCAATCATAAAAAACAATTAAAGGTGCACTTGATTTTTGAAATATCAGTTATTTGTTTTAAAGTTTATATATATATATATATATATATATAATATTCGGCTAATTTAATTTGTTTCTAATTATCTAACTTATGATGAAGACTTTTGTCCCCTTAAAGTTTTTTTGTCAAGTTTCACCGCCGATCCGAAACCTCCTTTAGACGTACACTAACCTCTCATTTAATCCTTCAACCCTGCCAAATTCACCGCTTCAAAACACACCTCCCTCCTCCCCTCTAAAGGGTAATAGATAATAGTGATGGTTTAGTTCAAGCAAATTACGGAATTGAATAAGGACCAAACTAAACTCTTAAGTTCGTATTAACACCAAATCATGCAAAATTCAATCCTCCAACCCCTTTTAATTAAATCAATGTCTCTGAAAATAAGCTTTTTTTTTAAAAAAAAAGTTTTTGTTTTATTCAAAGGCACCAAAAAAGGGAAAAAAAAAATTGAATTTGCTCGAACAAGAATTGGAGAGCATACTAGGAAGCATAATAGAAATAGTGGAGAGAATGCAAAACCTAATCGAGCACTCAATCCACAAGGAATCAAATTCATAGCTATTTTGATTTTTTGCAAGACATGTTTGAAACCCACATTCTCATGCTCTTTTATAACAAATTAAAATCTTAAGTTCCCTAATCCTAGAGGGTCTGTTTTGAAATGATGAGTGGAGGAAGGTGGGTTTGAAGTGACAAACTTGGCGAGGATGGGGAACTAGGAAGGTGGTTATTGTATGTTGGACAACTAAAGAGTGTCTAGGTTGATCTTCATTAAATCTTGAGGAATGTGAGTGTAATTTGTCTATACAAAAATAAACCTAAGATCAGAAAATCTATATAACTGTAATTGGCTCGCTTTATTTTATTTCAAGTATGCCAGATGTCATTTTCACCGATAATTTCAATAATGGAAAGTTAAATATCTGTTTGTTGGTGATTGCTACGATGCAGTCGTCAATCAATATGTCTGGGTGCAGTTACTTATAGGTGGCTCTGCATAAACATGACTCATCTCTATTGGCTCAACGACGTCGTTTAGATCCAACGACCATGCAGCGTTTTCATGTCTAGCTACATGATTCAACAATACTTGTTCGGAAGCCGGTGGAACTCGACACAGTGTTTTTCCGTTCGATTCGCTCACGTTGTCTTTGACGCTGGAGATTGGCTAGATGCATGCCAGTTCACACAACGAGAGTTTGCGGGACTGTAGCAATTGAGCGGTGGGCAGCTGCACAAGAAAGCAGAGCTCGAAGTGAAGAAGAGAGCGTGCTGCGACGGTGAGTGCGTAGGGTCAGGAGGGAGGCTCTATCGGAGGCTAGGTCATCAACGCCGAAATCAATGGCGAGGGAGAAGAAGACAGAGAAGGAGGAGAATGGCTCTGTTTTGAAACCGTGTGCATGGCTTTTGGTTTGGGTTTTGAGGGAGGGCAGTAATGGCTGTTGCTATGGTGGGCACTTTAAGGGGAATTCATGGGGTTTAGGGAAAATGATAGGCTAGGGTGTTGCCACCATCGGGGTCCCTCGAGGTGGATGTGGTTGGGGGAGTCCGAGAAGAAGAGAGGGGGCAACATTTTTTTTTATTGTATTTAACCATATTTTGTAAAATGTGGTTAAATGTAGTTGTATCAATTGTATTGGTCAGCAACTGCACGTGAGAATCCATCGTGTTTTTTCAGATGTTGTATGAGCATATGATATTTTCTTTGATATCAAATCAATGTTGCGTCATATCTCTTCAAGTTATATGTCATATAAGGGTGGTAATGGGGTGGGCTGGCGATTTTCTCAATTTGACCCGTTTTGTATCAGATAATGTGAATCTTAGCCTGTCTCGCCTCTCGCGGGTTTTATAAGTTTAAACCCGCACCCGTCCTATGGATACCCGCCCGCACCCGCTATTTTTTAAAAAAATTGGAAAATTATTTCAAAATCTAAAAAATACACAAAAATATAAAATATAACCAATACTTAATGTTAATATTTAAATTCCAGAGTAGTAATTATCAATACAAAAAAAATAATATAATATTTTTAATAGAAAAAACAACTAAGTTTCAAACAAGTTTAACAAATATCAAATTACAACAAAATTATAATGACTTCATGTCTAGGTATCTAGCCTCATAATTCTTCAAATTATCATTCCTCAATTTCTACATCCTCATCTTCATCATTAACTGTTTGATAATCATTCAGGTAAGGGTTTTGTTCCTATAAATTAAACATGATAAATTCATTAATAAATCAATTAACATAATTTGAATATCAATATCTTTGAAATAAAAGAATTAGATAAAGCATATGAAAAAAAATTACTTTTGCCTCCAGAAGTTGCCTACAACCAATTTTGAGAACACATCAAAGCTTCTATTGTGTCTTCATTTAGACTACCACGATTAAGATTAATCAAACGACTACTCTCACACTAAAAGCGGATTCAAAAGTAACACTATACACTGGAATAGCAAATATATCTCTAGCAATTTTTTGAAGAGTTGGATATTTGGCTCCATTCACTTCACCAAGCTAAAATCTCAAAATTAGGAGTTCTTAGAATAACATCTTCCTCAGTGTAAAAATCAAATTCAATTTTCACAAGTGAGCCATTTGTTTTCTTCAACTTTCTAAAATACAACTCATAAGCAACATCATCATCTTGATCTTCTGAAAGAGAGTGGTTTTGTGTAGAAAATTCTTGCACATTTGAGCTTGAAGAGAAAAAAAATCAATTGAAATAAATATAGTTCTTATTAACCGATTTCAATACATTAAATTAAAAAGGAAATCTGCTTCTTACTAACCGATTTCTTTGTATTTGAGCCATTTGAAATCTATTGATAGTTAACCGATTTCATCTAAATAAAAAAAAAGAATGCATATACGTACTTAAACTTTAAAATGTAAGAGATGTGTATATAAAGTTTTTTTTTATGCTATATCCGTAAAAAAGCCTATAGGGTTAGGTAATTTTTTTTAGAAAAAGATATATACATATATATAATTATATAATAATATTACAAATATTAAAATATTATATATATATATATATATATATATATATATACACACACACATACACAACATATATTAATAATAATATTTTTTTAAAATATATATGGGGTGCGGGGGGGTTCACTTTAAACCCCCACCTGCCTGAACCCGCGACAAAACCCGTCCCGCATCAACCCGACCTGAGGGGATGGGTAGTGCGGGTAACCCGCGAGTTGAAATTGCTACCCTTAATGTCATACGTTTAGTTTTCAACTATTTAATGATTTCAAGTTCTTTCAGTAATCCTTTTATTCATTTTTTCAATTAAGTTTAGTTTATAATTATTAACATTCTTAAACATGGCCATATTATAAACATTCTTATTAATGTGATGAAGTTAGTGTATTAGTTATGAGATATGTCAACTCATGCTCCCTTATAACTGAAGTTACCGAAGTTGTGCATGAATATTCATTTAGCTTTGGTAAATGAATATAATCAATATATAACACTTAATTTGACGATTTGATTGAGGGTTTTACTAACCAATTCATTTGGAATATTTCTAACAATTTAATCATACATTATAAACAAGCAAAAAAAACTCTAGGTTTCTTGGCTCTTTAATTTATGCTAGCCATACAATACTTCAAATGGGCATTTTAATTTCCTATGGATTGACTTACTAAATTATTGTAAGAAAACTTTTCTTGTAGCATAGTACAAGATCCCATTGGAAAATATGTTAGCCAACAAAGTATAGTATCAAACTTTTGTTAACCACCTCCATTTGACCATTAGTTTGGGGATGACAGAAAAACTAAATTGTAAGTGACTTCCTATATTTTCCTTCACAAAGTTATCCAAAATAACTCATAAACTTTACATCCCATTTTGAAGTGATGGTTTGTGGAATATGGTGGTATATAATCTCCTTGAAGTATATAACTCAACTATGTGGGGCATATCATCAATTTTATTACAAGGTGCAAATTGAAATAAGATATTTTAGAGAATTTATCCACAACCACAATATAATAATTATAGAACCTTTTTGCCTTTGGGTCCTCCCCAATTTCAAGACAAAATTCATGCTTAATTCTTCACAAGGAGCTTCATAAATAGCTAGTAGTCTTTTGCTGATATTCTCTTACTTTATGAAATAATAATTTGACTCCTCAGATACCACGAGGGATTAAGTTAATTTGTATAAAAGACATGGAAGAGAAAACCGGGGCCGTAACAAGGTTAAAGGGGAAACTGGTCACCTGGTTCCAAGCTCAAAAAATCGGGGAAGTCAAAGGAAAATGGTGAACGAAACGGTTTTTTTTTATTTTTCAATTTTTTAAAATATTTTTAAAGCTTAAATACTGATATCTTATGACAATCATAGAATAAAAAAAATAGAACCAAAAAAGGGCAATAACAAAATTGTTGGGTTATTATTCTTCTCTCGTCATTCGCAAGCTACTCACCATAAACCTCGTGGTCACTAATAAATATTATTTTCAAATGCTTTGTGACCATATTGTGAGACTGAGACTAGAGAAATTTTATATGGATGATGTTTATTTTATAGACCTATGAATATTTTTTTGTTGATTATGTTAATGTTAATGATTTAATATATTTATTTATATTCTAATTAATCATATGTATATATTTATATATATTTTTTATTATATTTAGTTGAACCCGATCAAACCTATTGGACCTCTAAACCTTTAACCATACCTTGACCGATTTGATATCGGTCTGGTTTTCTCTTCCTTGATAAAAGATTCTGGTCTATATAAAGTTGTGAAGGTTAAGAATCCTCCAATAAACTCTTTGCCATAAATCTTTAATTGCAATCGATTTTTATATAGCTAGTCAATGCTTTATCATGGGCTGCCTTCTTTATCAATCATCCTTACATATATAATAAAAGCTTTTAGACAAACTCCTCGGATTATATATATCTTCTAACAATATGTCATTATAATTGCATATCATCGGTATATAATTAAAACTTTGGCAATGATTGAATTAATTATAGGAATAAGATGAATGACATGGAAATATATACAGAATGAATTTCTTCAGGAAAAGTAATCATTGTTACGTTAGATCATGATATGCAACAGTTAGCATGTTTAGTTATGCACACATGTGATTGGTTAATTACTTATTCGCAAAATTTTGTACATGACAATGTTGTATCACTAAGCAAGGCTCTTAATAATTAATTAGAGTTTAATTTAATGGATCTTGAATATTGGCGGTTTAGATTAAAAAAAAAAAAAGGATGAAGAGTTGTTGTTGTTATTGTTGATATGACCGGATGCAAGCATATATAGGGTGAAGAGTTGATAAGAAAATACTATTAATAAAAAACAGTGACTTATACATACTGAATCTAAAGATCCATTAGTAGTGGTGTTTGCAAACGGTTTAACTATCAATAATTATATGTGTACAATAATATTGTATAATATTTGTACAACATAGATGTAAAAATAAAGAAGGTTGTGGGCCCAAAAAATAAGAAATTGAAATAAATCCATCACCTTTTTTGTTTTTACACCTATATTATATGAATGTTGTACAATTGTGTTGCAGACGTAGCATTACTCTTTAACTATATATCTAACTAGCTAGGTTGTTACTGTTCAGAGAAAATGGTCAAGGCATTCAGGTTCTTTGAGCTGAACACAGGAGCCAAGATTCCTTCCCTTGGATTGGGCACCTGGAATGCTGAACCTGATGTGGTTGCCAAAGCTCTCACCATGGCCATTAAGGTAATCCCTCCCAAACCCAGCTGAAGAAGAGGATTTATATATTGCTTTTGGGTGATCTTTTTCATCATTATTGTGTAAATTCAATACTTCATTTTTAGCTTATTTGGCGTGTTTGTATTTGGAGGAAAAATTTTTTTTTGGTTGTTTTTTAATTTCTTAACTAGGAGGGCCCTAAGAGTTGTCATGACAATTCAGGTTGGATACAGGCCTGTTGATTGTGCTCAATTCTATGAAAATCAAGTAGAGGTAAGAATATAGTATAATGAATGCTGTGTTGCAATATTTTGCTCGTGCAATATATGTCACACCATCCCTCATGCATAAATACATCAGAGTTTATTGAGCTTGTAAATTCATTTATTGTTTTCATAAATGAATTTAAATAGCTTCTGCATATATATATATATATATATATATATATATATATATATATATATATATATATATATATATCGGTTCATATCTTTTTATATAAATGACTCTTTGACAATACTTTGTTTTATATCTTTTGTATTATAGATTGGTTCTGCTCTCAAGAAGCTTTTTTATGATGGTGTTGTAAAGCGTGAAGATTTATGGATTACCTCCAAGCTATGGTTTGTTATACTCCGGAAATTCCATAATCTTTCTGAATTTCACAACATATATATGTTTAATTGTATTTGGTTGTTGAACAAAAGTCTCTCTACGTGCCTTCTTGACTCCATTCAGGTGTACTGATCATGATCCTGAAGATGTGCCCAAAGCATTTGAAAGAACATTGCAGTAATTGCAACTTGACTACCTGGATCTCCATCTAGTATGCTTTAATTTATTACATATGCAGCTGTAGTGTCGATTTATGTTAACATGTGGTGGCTGATTTTGCTATTAATGCTTTTGTTTTACTCAAAAACATGCAAAGCTGATCAACACAAGTTTTAATAATCAAGGGGTTCATTCATTATTAGTGTCTTAATTATTACTTTATTATATTGAATTGTATTATCATATGATAGATCCACCTTCCGGTCAGCATGAAGAAGGGCTCAGTTGGGTTCAATCCAGAAAATCTTACAATACCAAATATTCCTAGTACATGGAGAGCAATGGAGGCACTCTATGACTCTGGCAAGGTCAAAGCTATTGGAGTGAGCAATTTCACTTCAAAGAAGATTCAAGATCTATTGGAGGTAGCAAGAATACCCCAGCTGTTAACCAAGTGGAGTTGCACCCTGGATGGCAGCAGCCAAAGTTGCATGCATTCTGTGAATCAAAAGGAATTCATCTATCTTTGAGTAGTACTGTAGCATATGTCGGTCATCACTCAAATAGATTTTATTGCACCTTTTTTTCTTCTTTTTTAATAAAACTGTCAAGATCAATTTGAAAACCATTTTTGGAGGACATATTCAATGGGTGAATGGAAGCATTCTTCTAATATATCTAAGCGGAAACCACGAGATGCCATGTTATCCCCTCACTTTTATTGATTTATTTTAAAGCTTATTAATGTGATGATTAGTTGACCCCCATTAAAAAAAGATAATAGTGAGTTAAATTAATAAATATATTTCATCTTATATGTATATTTGATATGTATAACTAATATTGATCACAAATATGTTTGAGTAATTTATATAGTGTTACTTATATCATATAATATACCTTTTGTATGGTAATTATCTTTTTAAGTATAGGTTATAAATATTTAATCAGGTCCCTTTCTTATTAAATTTTTGACTCCGTCCCTATCTATATATATGATGAATTTATGTTTTCAGGGATATTCACCATTGGGGTCACCAGATTTTCACAAGAGCAACATCCTTAAGAATCCAGTTGTCAATATGGTTGACACCAGCACAAGTGGCCCTTAGATGGGGCTTCCAAATGGGGCATAGTGTGCTACCTAAGATCACCAATGAAGAGAGGATCAAGGAAAATTTTGACATCTTTGATTGGTCTATACTAATAACCTGATGGCCAAGCTCTCTGAACTTGGGCAGGCAAGTAGATAGTTTAATCCATTTTGATTTCCATCTTGCTTTTTGTTAACCGTCTAACAATATAATAGTGTGTGACACTTTACTACCTTCATGTTATCCTTAGTATTTAAAATTATGGTTGCGATTGCAGCGGTACGGTCATAGTTAAGTTGTTACAATTACAAATAATACAACTGTCGCGACTCACATTGCAAACGATATGACATAAAACTTTATTGTGTTTATAATTTGAAATTGAGCCCATTGCAGCCTGATACGACTTTCTGATTAATTCCTTTGATTTGGTGACACACCACAATTGCAATAATGACCACAACCATGATATTGCAACCGGATCACGTGATACGATTTGCAATTTGAGTCCATTGTTATGATTAATGTGTTGAATTTTGTTCATGCAGGAGAGGATAGTTAAGGGTAGACTATTTGTTCATGAGACCTATGGTGCCTATAGAACCATTGAGGAACTCTGAGATGGTGAACTTTGAGCAAGGTGCAACATTGATCAGATGCTTACAAGTCCACTACTTTTGGATTAGATTGAGTGTGTTCAAGGGCGAATTGACTTAGGAAGTATTGGGGGTTCATGCCCTCACAAAAATCTTATGATTTGCTTAAGAGTATATAATTTTATATATATTTTGCGTCTAATATCTAATAAATTTGACGCAATAATTTTCTTCTCTTGAGAAGGTACAATCAACGGGTTATTGGACCCAATAAGTTTCAATAACTCTTATTGTTTTTGAAGATGCAGTACATTTAGGAGTTTTTGTTTTTGTTTAATTAGCAGACAAGCACATCTTGTAAATTGGCCCATGAGGGAGGTGGTAATTATGTATGAATTTAACTAATTAAATTGGAGAAATGGGCTAAATATATGGGGTGCCCCATTTCGATGGATATCTAGAAAGGTATCCAGCACAATTATTCTAGTGTAATAGTGATCCACACCAAGGAATCCTATTTTAGTACACTTTGTCCCATGGGATAGGGGCCTATCCAGATATAGAGTTGCACATCCATCAACATGCATTTTTTTTCCTGTCTAAATAGCGTAAAAGGCATATTGGTTTCCCCAGCATAACAAATTTGAAACCCAAGCGACCTTGGGCCTGCCATGTGGATATGAATAGTAGCTACTACATTGGGATGGGAACTGTTACTTTGTAAAGTGTATAGATAGATGCCTTATTTTAGAATGCTTAGATAATTTGTCACTATTGGGAGAAAAACTACATGTGGACAATATATTTGTACAACATTCTTATAACATAAGTGAAAAAAAAAAAAAGATAGTGGGCCCATTTTAATTTTTATTTCCCTAGGCCCATCATCTTCTTCTTTTTTTCTTTCCTGTGTTTAAAAATATTATACAAAGATATTGTATTCATATCATTACTCCGATTAAAATATGCACCCCCAAATTTTGGTAAACAAGAGAGAACTACACCAACTATGGAATAAGGTACCCCAAGACCCGATCAATGAAGTCTAAAATCTGAGGTTACAAGCGTCAAACCCCAAATCCCCATTAGCATATCTTTATTCCCAAATTATAAATACTGCAAATTAGTACATTAACCACAAAGCACACTCTGGATTAAACAAGAGAAAACATTAGGCCAAGGATCAACATGGAATCTGCAAATTACTCGCCATCCCAGAGTTCTTCAGTTGTTTGGTACCCATCAGATGTTCTGCTAATAAATTCTTTTCCAGTAAGTACTCTCTCCTGCAACAATAAACCAAACCTTGTTTGTAAGATATCACTAAAGTTTTCTAAGCTAATACATAGAATCTGTGACTTTTTTTAAAAAAAAAAAAAGTCTTTGTCATGCAATTTCTATCATTCTCACTAAAAAGAGATATTTTTGTGTGAGCACAAGTTTACAATGTCATATTTGCACACTTTCAATGAGTGTGTGAACACAAGCTTATAATATCATTTTTACATATACTCACAATAAAATTGATGACACCTACAAACAAAAGAATATATCTTGAATAAAATTAGTAGGACCCACTTTTATTGTGAGTGTGTGCAAAGATGCCATGATAAACTTATCCTCACACAAAAATATTTCATGTGAAATTTCTTACATACACAGGAAGGAATAGCTTTTTCTTCCTCCAGGTGAATTGCAACTACTAAATTTGAAAACATATGAAAGATAAAACATTATTAAAATATAAATGAATGTTGTAAATGTGGTGTGGAGGAAGAATTCTCTTCCTCCAGGAGTACAACTAGTGTAGAATAGCTCCATTCTCACTTATCAATAAAATATTTATGATTAACTTCTTAGTTTCACCCTTTATGATATTTTAAACATAAACATATATATCAACAATCAAGAAATGTTGTTTAACACTAACAAAATGAATTAATCACATATTAAAAATTAAGTAAAGATATTTTAGTAAATATACTTTATAATCAAGTCTTAATTTTGAATTCCTTAATCTTTGTTCCGATGAAAATAGATGGCGATTGTCCTGTACATAAAACGGACTAATTTAAAAATGGTTAACTTTTCTAACAACCGAAACGGAATACAATTAAGAGAAGGATTAAATATATTTTTAATTCCTATAAATATAGGTTGCTTTGATTTTAATCCCTCTAATTTATTTTTTTTCTGGTTTTAGTCCCTTTTCTTCCTTTCTTTGTTTTCAATCCTGTTGTTCTGATTACTGAATTTTGATCCTTACATGTATTTCAGAACACATGTTTAGTCCTTCGAAATATTGATTTTTGTTTAATCCATATAAATAGTTTGAAAATCTTCTTTTTGATCTTTATAAAATATTTGATCTAATCAGCTAGGGACCGAAAATCTGACAATGAAAAAAAAAAAGAGGGATCAAAATGAAAGCGTAAACTTTAAAAGGACTAAAACCAAAGTAATACATATTTATAGGGACTAAAAACATATGTGTAAGCCAAAAGAGGATATGCGGCAAAAGACTTGCCTGCTTAATCTCAGAGAATTTGGCTAGCAATTCCTCAGGTATAGACCAATCAAACAAATCAAAGTTTTCTTTGATCCTTGTAGCATTTGTGCTCTTGGGAAGTACACTGTGACCCATCTGCAGTCCCCATCGGAGAGCTATTTGAGCTGGAGTCTTCCCCAACTTCACAGCAACTGTGTTCAGAACTGGATTCTTAAGAATATTATTACTCTCATTGAGTCCTGTACCAAGTGGTGAATAGCCCTGAACAAGAACAATCATAGTGATGAATAGCCAACAAATGGCAATTCAGAATCACTGTTGTTTTCTAATCTTATACTCAAGTTGCTAGAAAATGTCCTAGGAGATAAATGCATAGCTTTTATAATGCTCTAACAATAAGATTTCATCAAAGCATTATAATAAATCCAGCTAGTAAAAATATCTATTACAGCTATAGAATTTGAAGTGATGAAGTAGTAGGCTGTTTTATTCAAAGCAAATCAAACAGTTTAGTTACAAAATTGATGTTTAGTTAAGAATTAACTTGTATCTAAGTGATATGATCACATTGCAATGCATGATCAAAGTAAATTAAAAGTATTTGATAGGAAAATTTGAAAAATAAAAAATATAGGGTATATACTTACTTCTTACTAAGTACTAATACCTCACCATGCATATAGATGTTTACAGTACCAATAATTCCTCCTGAGTCCTTTATATTCAGAAATATTTCAATTCCCTTTATTATCATACAAGACCCCAAAATTTGCATACTCACAGATAAGTGCACTCCCTTGGAGTCACAGAAAGCATGTAACTTTGGCTGCTGCAGTGAAGGATGCAATTCCACTTGGTTAACAGCTGGAGGCACTTGTGCAACATCCAGCAGATCCTGAAGCTTCTTCACAGAGAAATTGCTGACCCCTATAGCTCTAGCCTTGCCAGAATGGTAGAGTGCCTCCATTGCTCTCCATGTGCTAGGTGTGTCAGGTTTGGTAGGCTGCCCATTTTTATGCTGGCTGGCCAGTGAATCTATAAGAACATGTGCAAGCATGGGAAAGAAAGTCTTAATACAAGAAGTAGAAATGAGTTACACTGTCTAATGTTCCAAGCATAATTTATAGGAAATAATGTAGGAAGAACTAAAATTCATTTTGATTTACACACAAGGTAGAGATCGAGATAGTCCAGCTGCAAATCCCGCAAAGTTCTATCAAAAGCCTTTGGGACATCTTCTGGCAAGTGATCAGTACACCTATAACATTGACAGGTTGAATTAGGCAACAAAGAATGTGATTTTGGGAGTGGAATTGATAATATATGTAACCGAGTTTAAGGAAAAATTAGCAAGAACAGTTTGAATAAACCTCCAGAAACCTGTGGATTTATTTTTAAAGAAAGTCAAAGACTTTTTATAAAAATTGTTGTAGCAAATGAGCAGTAATATATGATCAACATAGTTTTACTCTTCTATTGAAAAATTGAACTATTTCCTTCATCCCAGCAAATATTATATTCTTGTGCTTGAAAAGGTTGTCCTAGAACAAGAGTCCCTTATAGTTGCAGCATCAGTTACTAGATAGTTGTTACTTATTAAGTACTGTGAATGATAAACGCAATTCTGATATAGTTGTTTAAAAGTTTGAAGTATCCTTGAAAAGACTCCTAAGAAGGATATAAGTTGAAATCTGGAAGTGATTCACTGCATAAAACCTAGGATATTGAGAAAATATAGCACAAGATGATTATTTGATAAGGCCATACAAGTAACTAAAAAGTTTCAGGTTTCAGCAGTAACAATCAGAGTGTATAGAGTTGAAGAGTCATGGAAAAATTTTGTGGCTTTCTTTATTTAAGACACCAATCATTAAAGAGATTTGGAAATCAATGGTCCTCGGAAAAGAAATCAGTTTATAGCTATTTTTGCTAATCAATATAATCATCTATTTAATTAATGTACAGTTTCTGCAGGCATTTGGTGTATTCGGTTAGAGAGAGGTATGCCCCTATGATTTAATGGATGTCTCTTTGCAACATTTGTCATATGACAAGGCAAGACTGTGTTTTTGGCTTTTCTTTGTTACTCTGCTTAAGGTTGTTTCAAGGGAATTTGTTATTATAGATTGAACTATATCTAAAAACAACTTTTTGTTGAAAAAAAGGAGCTGTTTTAGACATGATCCCAAACAAGAGAGGGGAAAACTTCTAATGAAAAAGGAGCAAACAAATATTGAGTAGTCCATAGCAAAAGAGACAAACCACAGCTTGGAGGTGATCCACATTTCTTCACGCTTAACTACACCATCAGCAAACAACTTCTTCAAGGCATTACCAATCTACATAAATTTGCAATTAGTTAATAAATAGAGAGAGTACTACCATGACAGTGCAATAGCAATAACAGGAAAAATCTGTAGCACTAACTTAAAAAATATCTGAATTCTACGTCCAAAATAATTTGAATGGTGAATTGCACTTCAATGTGGCCATAAAAAGTAGCGGATTGTTAGTTCCTGCTTTAATCCACAGAATGTGAGGAGGAAAGGGAGGAAGGAAGAGAGGAAGACGGCCTCCAATGGCCCCAAAGGAAATGCAAAGAAGAATCATGCTCTTTTTATACTGTTTTCAATCGGTTTCCTATTTTTATGATTTTGTCAAGAAAATAATAAAAATTAAAATGAAAATTGAAAATTTATAATTTTTAGTAAAATTCTAAAAAATAGAAAACTATTTGAAAATATAAAATAAAAAATTAGTCTGTTTGGTTTCAGTTTTGAGTTTTCAATTTTTAGAAATTTATGAAGAAAGAACTGAAACTGAAAAATAAACTAAAACTGAAATTTATAGTTTTTAGAATTTTCAATATTCCCTTCACAAAATCTGAAAACTGAAATGAAAAGTGGAACTGAAACCAAGAGGCATATTTGGTTTGAATTTCCAGTTTTCATTTTCATTTTTAATTTTTCAGATTTTGTTAAGAAAATACTAAAAATTCTAAAAATTGTCCAGTTTTCAATTTTCATTTTCAATTTTCAGTATTTCCTTCATAAAATTCTGAAAACTAGAAAACTAAAAATAAAAACTGAAAATTCAAAATAAACAAGCTTTAAGAATGGTTTTCTAAAACTAAAATGCACTCTTATATTTAAGCTTAGTTGCATCCTCTCCATTCCCTCGCAGATTGTTCTCTCTAAACTACTGCGATCATAAGCCCCCACTGCCAAGGAATTTGTACAACACAAGATGGTGTGGAGTTAAGTGGACCGAATTTGAACAGCAACTTGCTCAATTAATTACAGCTCTATATTTTGAATCATTCCATCTTATGTTGTACAAGAAAAAAAGGAAAGGTGGGGGGGGGGGAAGGGAATGATATTAAAAGAAATGGCATAACAAACCTAAAATGTGGCATGAAATTGTTGTTATAAATACAGGACAAGTGATATATGTCACGTGCATTTAAAGTTATTCTCACCTCCTTTTCATTCTCATAAATATAAGCACAATCTATATGCCGATATCCAACCTGCATTGACAATGTCACATTGATCCATTTCCAAGTAAGGCATATTTGTTCCAAAACCAGATTAATCCAATCATAAAGTAGTAATCATGATTCAAACATGAAAACGCATTCTTTAGATAAGTATGCCTTTAAAGTGAAAAAAAAGTAAAAAATATATAAATTTTAATTTAATAAAATGCATTTTGAAATTAATATACTGAATAATCCAAAATAGTAAATACTCTTCTAGACGTTTGTTTTTTGAAGTGCTCTTCTAGACAAATTTACTTTATAATACATATAGGAAAAAGAGAGAGAGAACACTGATATACTTACACCAAAAAGTGACACTGTTTTCACTCCTAATTAATTTGGTACAAATTTCTTATTAAATATGGGTACTTGATGACTAATATGATGATAGTAATTCTGATCTTATTTGGCCCTTCAGGAGGAGCACATGAGTTCAAATTATAAGGGGTTGTTTGCTTCGTAGTTTTTAGTTTTTAGTTTTCAGTTTTTTAGATTTGTGAAGAAAAACTAAAAAAACTAAAAACTCAAATTTTCAGTTTTCAATTTTTTCAATTTTTCAATTTTCTTCACAAATTGAAAACTGGAAACTGCAAAGTAAACAAACCCTAAGGGAGGGCAATTGTTGTGGAGAGTCTGCATAGTTTTTATGCTCTTGCGATCAGGTTAGTCTTTGTTCAAATGAGTCTAACATGTAAAATTAAAATACCTTGTGGTCTGATTTTTTATAAAAAAAAACTTGTGAAACACCAATAATTTAGGTTTAAATATGTTTTTGGTCCTATAAATATAGGTTATTGGAATTCTAGTCTCTCTAAAAATTTTATTAGTTTTTACTCTTTTATTTTTTTAATATTATATTTTTTGTCCCTGCCATTAATTTAGCTTGTTAAGTGGCAACAATAATAATGATCAAAGGAAGATTTTTAAGATATTTATGAGGATAAAAAATAAAATTTTAAATATTTTTAAGGATTAAATGCATATTCTTAATTACTTTTAGAGACCTCAATATAGAGTGCAATGATAGAAAATGTAATATTAAAAAATAGGTGGACCAAAAGCCAAAAATAATTAGACTGGATAAAAATAAAATGACCTATATTTACGAAGACAAAAAACATAGTTAAATCAATAATTTATTATGTCTATGAGTTTAAATCTTGAAGCGAAATGAGCACTATAGGCCTTTTTTTTCCTTCTTTTTCCCTCTAAGATATACTTTTTTATTATTATTATTTGTTGTGCATGGTACATTTAGTAGTGCATGTATGTATTATCTTTTTAACTATATGAATTCTCAACTCTTTTAGTAAGGTCACAATATAGACAATGCAATGCATAATTGTTCATGACAAATACGGGTTTTAATTTGGACTTTGGCAAGTATAATCCTACATAGTTTAATGGTTAGTTTTTATTTTTGTTTGTTATCATTTGCATAAACCTTTATCAAGAATCCTTTTCCTGCCAAAATTAAAGGCTGCTTTGAGTCATTATTTGTCAAACTTATTTAGGGATAAGTACTTTTGTATTGTTGGGTATGATCAGGAGTTAAAGAGCTAAGGGGTCAGAAACTAGGGTTGGCCTTCGGCGACTGATCCACAAGCCATCCAACCTTGTGTTTGAATGAGAGTGAAAAAACTAAGGGTCAAGGTAAGTTGACATACCCAAAAAGTAAACAAATTCTCTAGTATTGAGCTTTATTAAGAGCGAAGGGACTTAATATAAGTCAAGTAGGGAGACCTATTAACTAGTCCATAGGTCCTCTAGCCTCAAGCTCAAATGCAAGTAAAGAGGCTAAGAGATTGGTGAATTGAGGTCGGACTTCCTGGTAGTCCATAGGTGTATTTCTATTATGCGAAGATGTATGTTCATTAGCAGCACAATTAATATTATTCCTTCTTGTAGTTGCATGCAATACTTTAGGAATCGAGTAATTAAAATTTAAAGTATTAAGAAACTTTATATTGGATATAAACTCCTTGTTTAGCTATGTTGTCGGTTACAATAAATTGATAAGTGCAGTCAATTTTATTTATATATACTAGTTATAATAACAGTGCATTTTTTAATATTTTGTGATAACTATTTTTAATAAAAATACTTTTAAAAGAAATTGTGATAATAATAAAAATTTGATATAATACGAATTTATTGATTTCTTTCTTAAGTATTCTTCCCAATACATCTGTTTGAATGTAATTATTGGGATAAAAATAATATTATAATAAGTACTTAAAAAAATACTTTTACTCTTTTGTTTGCATGCTTCTGATGAAAAAATTGAATATAATAAAAATCATTATAATTTTGTTTATTTTGAGGACTCAATGTGCAGTTATTTTTCAGCTTGGGAAACAAAACTGCTATATATTACTCAGTGTAAAATTGTGTAAAAGAAAAAAATTCAGTATAAAACTGGTGTGAGGAAACATATGTGAGATGACCATATCCCACAAGAGAAGAAACAAGAACTCAACAAGCAAGTTTCAAAACAGGCTTGGACTTGGAGAAAGAAAAAAATAAATAAAGAAAGGAAGGCAAAGAATGGAATATAATTAATATAATGTAATAAAAAAGTAGCAAAGTGTAAAGGGTGTGCAAGTGCAACCTTGATGGCAGTGGCTAGGGCGTCTTCAACGACACCAGGTGCTGCAAGCCAAGTTCCCAAACCAACTGAAGGTATCTTAGCCCCTGTGTTCAACTCGAAGAATCTTGCCATGGTTTTTTGTCTGAACAGCCTACGGCCAGAGAGAGAATGGTTTAATGAAGAAGAAGACAATGGAAGGAAGTACCCAAATGGGAAGTGGAAAGGTTAGTTAAGGGGAGAAATTCTTAAATATTCAAAAGAAAAAAAAAAAAAGGAATAAAGCTTTTGGAGTTTAATAGGAGGCATTGGCCATTGGGGCTAAGTTAGCTATATATATCGAAACTATTATTTGCTCATTAGCTTGACTTTTTTTGAAAGGATGATTTAAGACAAATAATGTGAAGGATAATCTAATAACATTTTGCTCTTTTTAAGAATTTCAAGATAGTAGGTCCCTATTTCAATTTTCATAGTGAGAGTAACATGCACAATTGGAATTATAATTTCATAATCAAATTCCATGAAAATAAAAAAAAATAACTAAAATATAATACACTCTTCTTAACTTCTAACATTTATCTTATGAAATATTAATTTTAAAACTTACTAGAAATCTATCTTATTAAAATCTATATAGTTCTTTCTCTTTCACATTTTATTGTTAATAATTTTTTAGTAAACTCAAACATAAATTTTATTTGTCAAAATTTTATATGATTTCAGTTTCACTTCCAACATTTAAACGAGCCCAAAAAAAAATTATAAAGGTGATATCAATGATATGATTAACTCTTATGCTAAATATTTAAAAGAACAAAAATAGAATAATTTAATTAGATGGTGATAAAAAAAATATATTTTGTACTATCAATACATCAAAATTAATCATGTATTATAATGTAAGTAAATATAACTAAATTCCACACTCAACAATTAAAAATTAAAGGTAGTGTAAATGAAATTTGGCTACATCATAGCTAAAAAGAGGTGCATCCAAAATAAAACCCTAATAACTGTCTATCTAGAGTTTAACTTAGAGTATAAGTGGATCGGATTGATCAAAGGCAATCAAAGATCCAAATCAAAACTGATGGAACTCATTTGGATTGGTTTGGATATATGAAGTACAGACATTGAACGGATATGGGACACAATATGACACTACGGCATATATATAACTAAAAATTTTAAAAAATGATACATTATTCAAAATATAATTTATATAAGCTTTATTTATGCATTATTTTCTTACAAACTCAAAATGTTATGGATTATTTTCTTTTTATAATCTTGTTTATATTGTGTTTTTTTTTATGTTAAAGCAAGAAAAAAATAAATTTTAAATTAAATATATACAAATATATATTATTGGTGCGTAATGCAAGATCCAACACGAATACATGCTAACATGTAGACATGGTACCCTAATGGTGTATATGTGCTTTATAGTTTCAGATAATTGAAATTCATTTTAAAGTGAAATCAAATCAAAGCAATTGTTATTGGTTCGATTTCATAGTTATGACTTTTCAAAGTGTTCACCCACTCTCAATTCGATAACCCAATCAACTTTTTTTTAAAATGTTATTCTAACACCTAAAGGTAGGTGTCTCAATTGGACACCACTATTACCGTTGAATGTGATGGTGGTCCTAACTTTCTTCATTTATCTATCACATCTAATGGTAATACAGTAAGTATTCCAATTAGACACTCACTTTTATATGTTAAAATAGCAATGCTCATTTCAAAGTTTTAAAAGTTTTACAATTAAGTTTTTAGTAAAAGTTGCATTTTATTAGGGTGATTACTCACACGTAGTTTGACCATTCCTTCATTTCACTTATATAAGTAATTTGCAGATTCCATATTAATCATTGGCCAATATTTACTCCTGTTTCATGCAGAATGTGCTTTATGGTTATTGTAATAATTTACAATATTTATAGTTTGGGAATAAAGATATGCTAATGGGGATTTGGAGTATCGCGCTTGTAATTTAATATTTTAGAATTTTGTTGATTAGGTCTTGGGACACCTCATTCCATGGTTAAATTAGTTAATTTCTGTTGACCTAAATTTGGGTTGCATATATCCTAATAGTAGAAGCTTTACCTAAGCCTTCTAAAATAACGCATATAATATATCCCAGGGATCTTAGGACGTTATTAAATAAAGTATTGGAAAATTTAACTGTCTGTAAATAAAGCAAAATGTAAGAGCAACTCATACGACCAAAGTTTATTGTCCCGATTCCTCAAAGTGGGATCATCCCATTGCTATTATCACTGGATAGAAAAATTTAGGACTCAAAAAGTGGGACAAGGCTCTCTACAATGGTATTGATCCTACTTCATTCGAAAGCTAAAATGTGACATTTGTCACATAGCAATTTTTTTAAATAAAGCCCTAAGTTAGTCTGACAATTTTCATTGGACAAGTTAGTTTTGACAATTGGAAAATGTTAACTTGGTCCTTGACATTGTCAAAAGTCGGACACTAGTTAGTCCCTGGACATAAAACATTAAGTTAGTGACAATTTCATTATTGGATAAGTTGATCCTAACATTATTTACATAAAAAAAAAATCCACATTCCCATCACCTTCCTTCTTTCATCCTCTCCACCACCACCATAAAAGCACATGAGCCATCCCCAACCCCTAGCCCCAAAAAACAAAAAAAGGAACCTGAAATAAACAAAAAAGTGATTATATTTGTGGCAGCTATTGCCTGTGTCAGTGTCACGGCATTTGATTACATATGCTTCAATTTAAATATAACAGAAAAATGAGCATTTACTTTGACTTAATATGGTTTATTTGGAAGGATTTTGCTTTGATGAGGTTTGGGTGGCTGATGGCCGAACAATTGTGAAAGCTGCAAAAATATGGTTCTCAAAATGCACAAAGTAATTAATTTGCAGTGATGCTGAATGTGAGCCACCTAAACTAGTCCATAGTTCTCTGAATGCATAGTATGTTCTATGAAAAAATAGGGCAAATATGAAAATCAACTATTTTAGAAAGGACATTGTTATACATGGTTTGTGATGGATAGAAATTCTAGAATTTGATTTGATGGAAGTTGGTAGACAAAACTGGGCAGTAGTGACCAAACCAATGTTTGCATGTTTTTGTGATAGGAAAAGATAATTTGAATAGTGTAATTCAAGTATAATTATATAACGGTCCAAGTTACTAGTGAGCTTATATACATATCATGTGTCCAGCGTGATGTTCCTTTTTGTCTTGATGGTAGTGAGATGATAACTACTTTACTAGTTCATCCTCTATAACTAAAATGTTATGAGTAACCTTTCTCTGGGAAACATTTTATCAAGCTTCTTTTGTTTCATTTTAATTTGTGTTCTTAACAACAATTATATTCTAGGTTTTTTTCATTAGGAGGCTATGATATTTATGATTTTTCCAAAAGGATATCCTCTGCTAGTGTCAACAAATTGGTTAGCCAAGCATTTGGATGTATACAATGAGGGGGGCTTAGGTAGTTGGGCTTAGTTGTCGAGTTTAAGTGGCGGGGCAGGGTTTAGCTAGAAACCATTGGCTCAAGCAGTGCTTTTAATGTACCAGGAAAAGGTCAGGACTAAAATCAGTTTGGAAATTAACTGAGCGTGTCTAATTGGTAGATAATGTGGCTTTACCGACTATAAGTGAAGCAGTAGAATGGTTTTACAACTTGCATGGTTTAGTAGCTTTGGGTCTCATCTAGGTAGTACATTCTAGTACTGCAACTACAGCTTTTTTATTTTTGATTGGGAATAGAATAACAGGAGACGGGGGGAGGGGGAGGAGATGGTGTTGTATATAAGATTACAAGTTAATGGTTTTCCTTGTTTCTTGGCAACGAACCTCGCCACAGACGTGGAAGAGGCACGAGGCAGATCAATAATTCAATAGCAATTTTTCGATTTTGTCTCTATTTGATCTTCTGCAATTTGTTCAAATTTCTATATTTTGCTTCCTCTATATTCTTATTTCTATTTTTTGTTTTCTGCAAAAGGATGTTGATTTTGAATTGGCGGCAGTGGTGGTGGCGGTGGTGGTGAGAATAAAGTGGATGGAAGAAGGAAAGAGATTTGGAATGAGACTTTTTTTTTTTAATGATATTAGGCACCAATTTATCTAGTAACAAAATTATCATTGACACTGTTAATATTTTCTTTAAGGACCAATTGGTGTCTGAATTTTGACATTGTTAGGAATTAGTTGACACTTTCTGTTGAGGATCAACTTGTCTAATACTGAAATTATCAAGGACTAACTTGGGGTTTACTCAATTATTTTTTAAAAAATTATATACTAATCATCGGCTGTAGAAAGTGACAATATTATTAACATTTCAATATTCATCGATGTCTGATTGTTGGTGGGTCATCTAACTCGTCTCCTCAAACTCACATAAATTCGATTTTGACTTCACGACATTCATACTTTTCTAACGACATTAAACGATCATGTGCTGAATGATAAGCATAATAAAGCTCATGTGCAAAATGTTAGTTATTGGTGATAGAAAGAAGATAAACTTTTAATAAGGGCACGACTCAAGGTGTCAATGGATATTGTGGTCGGTATTAAACAAAAAGGCAATACATTTTGACCTTGTATCCATGACTATTGTGAGGATAGCAATTGTGGCTTGATCAAAAGAGCCTTAGTGTGATGAAGAAATGTTGCCAAAGAAGACTAAAACCCTAAATTATTTCCTTAAATTTATAAAAGGAGATAAATTAATCCTTAATTTGAAAAATCTCATTTAGTTCCTCAAATTTCACAAAAAGAGGTAAATTAGTCCCTGTAAAATTGTCATCTAAGTTATGTCATGTTAACTTACTTATGCGTACTGTTAACTTGTTTATATGTATTGTTAACTTTTATGATAGATCATAACTTATCTTATTGCTCTAAACAAAGTCATTTAAACCTTTTTCTTTATTGCTATCTCACAAGGCTCTCTCTAGAAGAAAGATTTTAACTTTAAATTGATATTTATTCTACGTAGAACATAGAAGTGAGGCAAGTTAAGACTCACTATGAAAATTAATAGTATGTATAAGTAAGTTAACAAATACGTAGACATTTCTGTTAACAGTTAAACAACAATTTGACAAATGGACTAACTTATCCCCTTTTACAAAATTTGAAGGACTAATATGAGATTTTTTAAATACGAGGAACTAATTTATCCCACTATAAATCTGAGGGATTAACTTGAGATTTTAATCGACAAAGAATTAATGAAGGGGTGATTGTCATGATCAAACAACATGAAGAAGCGGAAGCGATTCAAATGCTAGATATATGGGTGTGTTTGTTTATTATTATTTTGGTCAATAATCACTTTTTTGGCCAAAAAAATTACTTTTCATTTGTTTGGATAATTTTTAAAAAAGTCAAAATTTTTTAAAAAATCAGTTTAGTTTTTTTTGTAGAAGTTAAAATTAGTAGCTTCTAAAAAAAATCAATTTTCATCTTTTTCAATTATATATAAAATTTAGCTTTCATAATCACTTTTTTCAAGATCTAAAACAAACGCATACATAATTAATGAAATTTTGGAAGGTCGTGAAGGTAATATATATTTATTGAGAAATATGTTCTTTATTCTGAGTGTATATTATTTTCCTTTTCTTGAATTAAGGTTAGATATAAAAAGAGGTACATCAATAAGGTGGATAAATCTTTTCTTGTCTAGCCCAAAGGGGGTAGTTGGTAAAACTGGATCGTGATTATAGTTTTATGTGTAATATAAATTGTTCAGGAATTTAATTTCAATACATTTATAGAATAAAATTAGTATAAAATAGAAATTCAAGAAAATATTAAATTATACTATCTTATGCTATTGGTGTATAAAAATTAAACTCATAATTCAAATTTTATGATTAGGATTCAAGTTATGTATAGTGACAGTGTAAAATTTTTTTTACATTGTCATCCAATCAAATCATTTCATTTGTACTTTTGAAATAGTGGATAAGAAAGTTAACTATATTTACTTACGTGACAAAATATGGATGAATAATAATGTAAAAAATTTTACATTAATAATATATCAAAATTAAACTCTTATAATTATTATTTTAAGAATGTCTTTGGCTATGTATTACAATGAAATGGAATTATGTAAACAGCGTTTCAAATAAAAACCAAAACTCTTTTTCTTCTTAAAATCCTGTTACAATATTCAGATGTCATTATTTTATGGAATCAATGTCATTTTCAAGTTCAGATGTCATTCTTGTATGAAATTAATGGCATTTTCAAGTCAATAAAAAATAGGCTTAAATATCTTTTTGGTTCTTGAAAAATTAATAAGTTTTGGTTTTAGTCTCTAAACAAAATTTTTATTTGGTTTTGGTTTAAATATTTATAAAATTGTTTGGTTTTAGTCCCTGAAATTAGTCTGTTTCCATGAATGCTAAGCTAGATAATGAAAAATAACATTATTCAGTCCTATATGATAACTACTAATCGTATATGATATATTATAGCTATATATATGTGTCTAAACCTTATTGTAAAGAGAGTTATCAAGTCGGTAAAATGCATTAATAAGTTGGGCCTAATGGATTATTAAGTGAGGATTTTAACACATAGAATTATGACATGCCACATGACTACTAGCTAGCATATGGGATTGAATAATGCGCATTTCTGTCACCTAATTTAACATTTAATAGAGATAACTGACTAACTTAAGGGACTAAAATCAAACAATTATGAAAATGTTTAGACTAAAACTAAACAATTTTTTTTTTTGCGGAGACCAACACCAAAACATGCTTATTTTCTAGCGACCAAAAAGATATTTAACCTTAAAAATGTTCTTTTTTAATTTATAGGTTTAATTATTGCATATTCCTATAGTTTCACTCAATTTTCAATTAGGTCCTATGATTTAAAAAATTATAATTAGGTCTCTATAGTATATGAGATTTTTCAATTAGGTTTCTGTCATTGTAAAACGGAATATTTTATGAATATTTTATTTCCATTTCCCTTTTCACTCTCTCATGAAAAAATAATGATTATATAGTTTTATAATAATGATTAGTTTAATGTTGCTTATAGTGACTTTTTTATATTTTATAAAATTTTTAGTAAAAACCAAAAACTTAATCAACCCAAACTGATTTAAATTGGTTTGGTTATTTGGTTCAATTCTTCAAAAATAATCAAATCAAACCAAAATAAAATTTATTGATTGGATCGCTTTTTACCTCAACCAAACCAAATTGAGCCGCATACACCCTTGTTTAGTGCCTATGCAACAACATGCAACGCCCTCAATTCCTAAACACCACCCTAATCCTCCACTTCTCCCTCCTGTGCTGCCTATAAGCTCATTCGATGGCCACTGCCTCACCACATCGCCATACAGATTCTATTATCTCATTGCAACTTCATCAGTCACCATCATCATAGACACTACTAGAAAAATGCAAGTTATCGGTAGATTTTACTAGCGGATTTTTCCTGTTGATGTTTGACGTATTTACCGGCACAAAAGAAAGGAATAATAGAAAAAAAATTAGTCTTTTTTTAAAGTACTAATTATTTTTTAAGTTCTAATTAGTTCTTTTTCTGAAATTATGAATTTGGTGTATTACTTTTTAAGTACTAATTAGTGTTTTTTTTTTAATTTTGCAACCAACTCCCACTACTATGCTATTGAAGTTGTTGCCACTATTAGAGTTGCACACAAAAATCCAATTTTTTTTAATGAGAAGGTGTTTTTGGCGAATTGTTCCATCGATAATATATAATAAAAAAATTCTAAATTAATATTACTGGAGATTTTTTACTGAAAATTCTTTTTTTTTTAATTTTTTTCAAATAGCATTACCAAGGAAAAAATCCACTATAACCTCCAAAAATCTGCTAGAATTAGTTTCCTTGACAAATTTTTGACGAATTTTTCCATCTTGTTTCTGATAGATATTTTATGTAAAATCCCCCTTTAATTCTCTTAGAAATAATTACTGGCAGATTTCCGATGATAGTTTCAGATGACATTATTACCGTGCGTCAAATTCCGCGTAACAAAATCTCTGCCGGAAACAAGAAAAATCTGCTAGTAACAGGCATTTTTCTAGTGGTGAGCTCCAATCGGCAGTCACTCTATCAGTCCATTACCATTGTATTTTCGTCCTTCAGCCACCACAGATTTGCTCCAATCCGCCACTAAATTCGTGTTTGCCATGCACTGGAGTAGATATTTTTCCTTTGTTAACTGGATGCTCCTCTGGCTTATCTTTTCCAGTATCAGATGAGGAATAGACATCGGATTTGATCGACTCAAGATTTTCTTTAAACACAGCAAGTTATCCGGAATCGGAGGAAGAGCTTTCAATTGAAGCAAAACAGGAGTTTGATTGTGTTATCACCCAAATTTGAGTGGTAGTGCCCACAATCTGTGAGTGCAATTGGTTTCGGGTAGAAAATGGATGTGTAAATAAACCGTGGCAAACGGTCATTAACCCACGTAATCCAAAGAATCAGTTGTAAAGAAGCAGTTATTGGTTTAGCATGAATGCCTATGTGGGAAGTCCAAATTCAATACAAAACTTGTAGAGAGCATGCCCACTACTAACACGTTTCATGGAGTAGGTGTCAGGAAACAAATCTGGTTGCTAAGGAAGATTGAAAAATTGGAAGGAATCCCTAGATCAACACACAATAAAACTTTACATTTTATCCTTTTTTTATTCTTGTACCTCAATAAAATTCTCATTTCAATATTTTCTTTGTTGAAAGCTTTTGTCTCTTTTAAGCATTTGAAAAACTCATAATTAATGGATAGATTTTATGTTCTCATTCCTTGGTGCAATTGCATGCACTTTGAGATCACGAGTGGGTTTGTTTCTTGGCTGTATTTATTCTCTTAACTTAGCCTAACTAAAATTCACGATAACGTAATTGACACACTTTGTAGGACCTCCAAGGCTGTGTGAGGAAAATTCATTTGGAGAAGAAAGATATGAATACTATCAATGTGCCATGTATTATGCCAAAACAACACAATCATGAGGACGAAAATTAATCGTATGTGTCCGTCCTGGGAACACCCATTGGTAATGATTAGTAAGCCGCAAACAGTTACCAAGTAAAAAGCTACTCTACTTAGTCTGCCAATTCGCCTAAGAATGTGCAAGTTGATGAAGAAGAAAAGCGACTTGGTTGTGTGTTGACTTTTTTATTTAACAGCAAATTGAAATAGATTTTGATGGCATGATATATAGTTGATAGAGAAGTTGTCAAAATGGCCGTGAAATTGGTGGTGCATGATTAGCTGTGAACAACACCATTACAAATCTGAAGTGAAGCCCACATGCTAGGAACCATGGTTTTAACATAGGCAATCAATGTCTTTGAAAGTGATTTGTGCGAAGGGGAAGAAAATGTTGGAGATGGTGTTGTGCCATTTCTTTGGAAATTAAATCTTACTAGGTGGAGTGATATAAATGTGACGTGGTTGTGAGAGTATGGTCACAACCCCTAACCCCAATTTTGTTGGCTGAAGCTAGGTGCACTTTTGAAGAAGATGGTGGATCGGTGATACGTGTGCGTTTCAGGAGGGTAAAGGGAAAGTCACAGGAGACGATGGAGATGCAAAGGACATGAAAGGGAGAAAAAAAATAAAATAAAAAAAAGGATAAAATAGTCATTAGCAAATTACTAACCATGTGGTGACAAACCCGCCCCAGAATGTCCTACTTTACCGAATGAAAAATAGGTTAGCTACATGGTATCCCACGTTATTATAAATAACCCAACTGAACGAATATTTTCACTCCAATTTTGCTATTTTCACATCCTAATTTTTACTAAACACCTATAATATAAATTTTATCATTTATTTTTTCTTCTAATTTATTCTCTCTTAGACCCATATTGTACAGCGAATCAAAATAGAATTATTTATTTCCACTTCTCATATGGGTTCTTCCTGTCGTTGACTTATTCTTCATTGCGCCATTCTCTCTCTGGCCTTAGCCCGTTCGGACAAACAATGGCTGATGATCTTAGATTCTTCCAGTTGAACACAGGGGCTAAGATACCTTCAGTTGGTCTGGGCACTTACCTTGCTGCACCCGGTGTACTTGAAGATGCCCTAGCCACTGCTATCAAGGTTGCACTTCCACACCCTTTACCTACACTAGCTACATTTCTTTTTATTACTTTTCTTTTCTTTTTTGGTTTTCCCTTTCCCCTAGTCCAAGCTTGTTTTGACACTTGATTGTTGTTTCTACTCTCATGAGAAATGGTCATCTCAGATTTCTTTTCTCACACTGGTTTTACAGTGATTAATTATGTGCAAATTGTCAGTTATTTTATCATGTTTATTTGATGGTTAAAGTAACAATAATTCATTATTATGATATTAGTGGTTAACAATATGTAATGATTCCGAATGAATTATATGTGGAGTTTAATTTTGATGTACTATACTTTTCCAATCAAAATCTTTTATTTACATGATTTTTTCAGGAGTGATTGGAAAGGTCAACTATTATGATTGATGTAATATATGATTAAACGATTTGTAAAAATCAGTGCATAGAAATTAAATTTTTATGTGTTATATAGTTTTTTTTTCCCAATAAGACCACAAATTATTTTTACATATTCAACTCATTTGAACTTCCTCATAAGACTAATCCGATTGCCAGAGCACAAAACTTATGCAGTAAGATAAGAATTAATATCATCATATTAGTGATCAAATACCCATATTCAATCAGAAATTTGTACCTAATTAATTAGGAGTGAAATCAGTGTCTTTTGCTGGTGTAAGAATATCAATGTTCTCTCTCTCTCTCTCTCTCTCCCTCTCCTCTATGTATTATATAGTAAAATTTGTCTATGAAGTAATCAAATAAGGGTATTTATTTTTGGATTATTCAGTAGATTAAGTTCAAAATGCATTTTAAATTAGAATTGATATATTTTTGCTTTGTTTTTACACTTTAAAGACATACGTATTTAAAGCAAGCCTTTCTCTGTTTGGACCATGATTACCACTTTATGATTGGATTAATCTGGTTTTGGAACAATGCCTTACTTTGGAAAGGGATCAACGTGCATTGTCAATGCAGGTTGGATATCGGCATATAGATTGTGCTCAAATTTATGGAAACGAAAAGGAGGTGAGAGTTATTTTAAATGCACATGTGACATATATCACTTGTCCTGTCTTTATAACAACAATTTCATGGCACATTTTAGGTTTGTTATGCCATATCTTTTAGTACCATCCCTTTTCTTGGTACAACATAAGATGAAATGATTCAAAATATTCAACAGAATTAGAGTTGTAATTAATTGAGTAAGTTGCTGTCCAAATTCTATCCACTTAACTTCCCAGTTCCCACCATAGTTCTTAAAAATTCCTTGTCATTGGACTTATGATGGGTGTAGTTTCTAGAGAGCAACCTGCAAGGAGGGAATGGAGAGGATGCAACTAACCTGAAATGTAAAGTTATGAAAGGAGGATGATCCTTCTTCTGTAAAGAGAAACTGCAGGGTCTAGATTTTATGTGTCATGAAACCATCTCTTCCAAAAGCTTAAGCTGAAAGGTGGGTAGAGGCACATAAATGATTTTATACTCTAACACATCTCCTCATCCAAATGCTTCTTTTGGGCTTCAAGCGTGATCAATTTATCATAATTACAATGGGGGATAATAGGGATCAAACTCGTGATCTCTTAGTCATGATAGCTCTGATACCATGTCATGAGACCATTTTTCCCAAAACTTAAGTTGATAGATAGAGGCACGTAAATGATTTTATACTCTAACATAGTGCACTCCTTTTGGGGCCACCAGATGTCTTCTTACTCTTTTGCTTCCATCTTTTCCTCCTTTCATTCTGTGGATTAAAGCAGGAACCAACAATCGGCTAATTTTAGGGCCAATTGAAATGCAACTCACCATTCAAATTATTTGGTTGTAGAATTTTGATATTTTTTTAAGTTACTGCTAGAGTTTTTTTCCTCCTTCTTGCTATTGCACTATCATGGTACTCTCTATATTTTATATTTTTTAACTACTTGCAAATTTATGTAGATTGGTAATGCCTTGAAGAAGTTGTTTGCTGATGGTGTAGTTAAGCGTGAAGAAATGTGGATCACCTCCAAGCTGTGGTTTGTCTTTTTTCTATGGTCTTCTCATTATTTGTTTGCTCTTTTATCATCGGTAGTTTTTTTCCTCTCTTCTGTTTTGATAAGAGAATCATATTAATAGAAAGAAAGAAGAAAATACATCAAGGGGGAGGATAAGAAGAGAGAAGGACAAACTGGCACCGGAATAGCATGTTTGGGAACATGTCTAAAACAGGTTTTTTCAACAAAAAGTTCTTTTTAGATATAGTTCAATCTATTTGTTTATGAATAACAGAAATTCCCTTGAAACAACCTTAAGTAGAGCCCCAAAGAGAACCCAAAAACACAATCTTGTCCAGTTGTCATATGACAAATGCTGCAAAGAGAGATCCATTAAATCATAGGAGCATACCTCTAACTAAATACACCAAATAACTACAAAACTGTACATTCTGCTACAACCTTTCTAGTTATCATTAGAAATTGCTATGTGGTTAAAGAGCATAGGCAGTCTTCACCAAGAATCCCAAATAGATTATTCCATTTAGCAAGTAGTCACCTTACAATGCAAAAATAAGTGAGCTGAAAGAAATAGACCTGAATTTAACATACATCTAAGAAGAAAGACCTATATAAGACCTACAAATCTGCAACAAGTTACTTGCATTAATAGTTTTAACATTGAACCACCATAGTGCAGATAAACAATGCTTAACCATAGAGGAAATAAAAATCTGAATGATGTAGTTGAAGAATTCTGCTAGAAGAATCCAAAGTTCAAACTCTCCTATCTGGTTTGGAGGAGGAATGAGTAGAATCAAGTAAAGGCATAAGGGAATATCATTCATTGATCTCTTAATCACTAAATTTACTGTGGAAATGAAATTCTAAGAAAGACTAGAACCGTGCGTTGAATAAAAGTGTTTAACAGATGAATTATATATAGAGAAGAGAGATGATTGAGTTGCAACAGAGGAATAGCTTCTAAAACATGATATTCCTTCTTGAGCCTTTTTTAACCAGAAGTGCTCTCATAGATGATTTCAGTTGCAATAATAGATATTTACTGATTTCATTTTCCAAGGGCCATTGATTTCTAAATCTAATGATTGTTGTCTTAAATAAAGTAAACCACAAACTTTTCCATGACTCAACTCTAAACTATGATGGTTACTAGCTGAAACTTCTTAGTTACTTGTATGGCCTTATCAGATAATCATCTTGTACTATGGTTTCTCAATATCCTAGTTTCTATGCAGTGAATCACTTCCAGATTCCAACTTATATCCTACTTAGGAGTATGTTCATGGATCCATTTCGTTTTAAGCAACTGGATCCGAAGTGCGCTTATCATTCACAGTACTTTATAAGTAATCCAGGGCAACTTTTTCAAGCACAAGAATATGATTTTGGCTGGGATGAAGGAAATACTTCTCCTTTTTTTATTGTAGGAAAGAAAAACATATTATTGCTCAGATGCTCAGGCGTTTTTTATAAAAAATAAAGGACTTTCTTAATAAATAATGAAAAAGTCCCAATTTCTGAGGTTTATTCACACTGTTCTTGCTAATTTGTCCTTAAACTTGGTCACATAGATTATCAATTCCACACCCAAAATCACATTCTTTGTTGCCTAATTCAACTTACCAATGTTTTAATTAGGTGTACTGACCACTCACCAGAGGATGTCCCAAAGGCATTTGATAGAACTTTGCACGATTTGCAGCTGGACTACCTGGATCTCTACCTTGTGTGTAAATCAAAATGAATTTAAGTTCTTCCAACAATATTTCATATTCATTATGCTTGGAATATTACATGGTGTAACCCATTTCTAGTTCTCATATTAAGACTTTCTTTGCCATATTTGCATGTTCTTATAGATTCACTGGCCAGCCAGCATAAAAAATGGGCAGCCTACCAAACCTGACATACCTAGCACATGGAGAGCAATGGAGGCACTCTACCATTCTGGCAAGGCTAGAGCTATAGGGGTCAGCAATTTCTCTGTGAAGAAGCTTCAGGATCTGCTGGATGTTGCACAAGTGCCTCCAGCTGTTAACCAAGTGGAATTGCATCCTTCATTGCAGCAGCCAAAGTTACATGCTTTCTGTAACTCCAAGAGAGTGCACTTATCTGTGAGTATGCAGATTTTGAGGTCATTATTATGATAATAATGGGAATTGGAATATTTCTGAATCAAAAGGACTCAGGAATTATTGATACATAGTAAACATCCATGATGCATGGTCAGGAATCAGTACTTATAAAGAAGTATATACCCTATATTTTTATTTTTTGAATTTTCCTATCAAATACTTTTAGTTTATTTTGGTCATGCATTGCAATGTGATAATATCACTTAGATACAAGTTAATTCTTTTACAAAACACCAAATTCTGTAACTAAACTGTTTGATTTGCTTTAAATAAAACAAACTACTACTTCATCTTTTCAAATTTTGTAGCTGTATAGATATTTTTACTAGCTGGATATATTATAATGCTTTGATGAAATCTTATTGTTAGAGCCTTATAAAAGCTGCATATATCTCCTAGATTTAATCAACATAGGACATTTTGTAGCAACTTGAGTATAAGGTTAGAAAACTTCAGTGATGATTTACATTCATCACTATGAATGTTGTTTGTTCAGGGTTATTCACCACTTGGTAAAGGACTCAGTGAGAGTAATATTCTTAAGAATCCAGTTCTGCACACTGTTGCAGAGAAGTTGGGGAAGACTCCAGCTCAAATAGCTCTTCTATGGGGACTGCAGATGGGTCACAGCGTGCTGCCCAAGAGCACAAATGCTACAAGGATCAAGGAAAACTTTGATCTGTTTGACTGGTCTATACCTGAGGATATGCTGGCCAAATTCTCTGAAATTAACCAGGCAAGTCATTTCTCATGTAATCTTTTGGCCATATTATGCTGGAATCCAGTAGATTCATAATTGTATTCCGTGTAGGTTGCTAGAAAAGTTAACCATTTTGAGATTAGTCCCTGCATAGGACAATAGTCATCTAATTTCATTTGTACAGAAATTATAGGTGCGTTTTATTTCAGAAAATAGTTTGAAGTTTTCATTACCTATTTTCAGTTCGTTTATTGTTTTTTAGGATTTTGTGAAGAAAGTAATGAAAATTACAAACATTAGTTTTCAGTTTTCATTTCCATTTTTCACTATAATCTTAACAAAATTCTAAGAATAGAAAACAGATTAAAAACTAAAAATGCGAACTGAAATCTGTTTCGTAAAACCAAACACACCCTGAGGGCCTGTTTCATATTAGTTTTTAGTTTTAAGTTTTCAGGAATTTGTGAAGGAAAAACTAAAACTGGAAGATAAAAACTAGAATTTGAGAGAATTTTAATTGAAAAATCTGAAAACTAAACTGAAACTGAAAACCAAACATGCCTTAAGGAATCCAAAATGAAGGTCTGATATGAAATATGTTTATTAAAAAATCCTTAATTTTTAACATCTAATTAATTCATTTTATTAATGTTAAACCATATTTCTTGGTTGTTGATATGTTTATGTTTGAAATATCATAAAGGGTGAAATCAAGAAGTTAACCATAAATATTTTATTGATATATGAGGATGGTAGATATTACAAAACAAAGATTTTTTCTTCTTAAAGTGACAGATAATATGATAAGAATATAGTAGTTTAGAAAACTTCAGTGATATCTGACAGACAAGGTTTCACTTATACTGCATGGTTTATATATGCAGGAGAGAGTAGTTCCTGGAAGAGAATTTATTAGCAGAACATCTGATGGGTACAAAACCATTGAAGAACTATGGGATGGCGAGTAATTTGCAGATTCCATATTGATCATTGGCCCAATGTTTTCCCTGTTTAATGCTGAATGTGCTTTATGGTTATTGTAATAATTTACCATTTTTATAATTTGGGAATAAAGATATGCTAATGGGGATTTAGAGTTTGGCGCTTCTGATTTCAGATTTTAGAATTATGTTGATTGGGTCCGGGATAGCTCATTCCATGGTTTTTTTTTTTTTCTTTGGGTCGCTCCTTCATTCAATGATTGGAACTTGGAATAGTTAATTCTTGTTTACCTAAATTTGGGTTGCATATATAGTAGAAGGTTTAGATCCTTCTAAAACAACACATAAAATATGTCCCAGGATCATAGGGTGTTGTTAAATAAAGTATTGGGAAACTTAGTTTGTTTGATTTGTTTAGTTTGATTTTCAGTTTTTAGAATGATTTCAAATTTTTTTTTTACAAAATCTGAAAAATTGAAAACTTAAAACTGAAAATTGAAAATTCAAACAAATAAACCCTTAACCTATAAATGAAGCAAGATGTAAAAGCAGCTCCAGCAAACAAATCTTAGTGTTCTAGTTCCTAAAACTGGGTTTGTCCCATTGCTATTGTCACAGAGAAATTTCAGGAATTTGAGTGGAACAAGAGTTTCTTTATAGTGGGACTCACTTCAAAATTCAAAATATATGAGACCGTTCAAAAAGTGAAAAAAGATTCTCAATTTTCTTCAGAAAAATCTTAAATCATGGCAGAACTCGCTGCTTCAAATCTCAAAAAGAATTTCTTAAGAGATTTCATGAAGCCATGAACAAAAGTGGACAAACCATCAAGTAAGAAGATGATAAAATAGGATCCTCATGGAGTTTACTCCTTTGAATGAGGATGACTGTTTTGGCATTGAATTCTGAAAAAATGAGTAACTTTTCTTCCCAAAAGAAATTGCTCTGTGTTCAAGATTCCAAAAATTTGTCCAATTCACTTTTGGATATATGCTTTGCTACACCAGTTGGGGCAAGAAGACAATAAAGTTCAATAAAAGTATATGTGACGAGTCAATATGAAATTCCTGCACTAAGGTTTTTTGGGTTTTAGGTGATGATATAAATGAATCATATATATTTGACAATGAACATCTTTTATCTATATACACAATTATTGGGAAATAATTCCCTAGCCTCTCAAATCTATCAAATCAATAAAGCAAAAACATAGTAAATTAATGTGATTCGCTCTTAATGCATATATCCATGACTTCACAATTCAATAAAAATTACAATCACCGATCTCAACAAACTCACAAATCTCAAACCAAAATCTTTTGTTATTCACAGACCACGCCACATTGCCATGAAGACTTTCAACATAAGATATCCTTACTTGTACAACCACTACTCATTGAACACACTAAAAAAACTATTCATTTAGGGAATATACTACCTAACACCACATTGCAAGACTTTGACATAAGCTATTTTCACTTGTATTGCTTAACTCACGTATCATGCAACCTTAGTGTAGCTTTTCTAGACAAAACTACAAACCTTCCATTAATGCAACGCAAACAAAGTTGCAAACCCTCTCATCAATGCATCTTCATAATCTTCATTCATCATTCCACCACTCAATGGTTCAAAGCTATTATTTATAATAGTTTACACAATCAATA